>OU898282.1:84078675-84348675 GCA_918026665.1 Diabrotica balteata | reverse complement strand
TAAATTCGGAACATACGAAATATTATGTATTTCTGCTCAATTCTGCTGTAGGTGGTTGGCCAACAAAAGGTTGTCAAATAATAATATTATAAAAATCCAATACTTCAGCGGGCTGCTGGATTCTGAACTAATTCAAGAACTCATTCATAGGTGGTCAAACCACCTATCGCTTTCTAAAGCCGGCCACTCACGGTACAGCGGTGTCGTTCGACATAATCGGACAGAGGCGTTGTTCAATTTGTTGGTATATCTGGTGCGCCCACGCACCATACTGCGCCGCTGTATTTGTTCGGTTCTCGACCATGTCAAATCAAACAATCATTTGAGCGTCTCTTACTTTGTGTATAACTAAGCGTATAAAGAAACCTAAAATAAAACGTAGATTCTGGTGCAAAGATTCCAAGATTTTGGTGCAAAATAAATCTCGTCTGCCCCTGCACCCGATTTACTGGACTGCAATGCTAATTTTAATTCTCTTTTATAGGATGTTCTAAAATTGTTAATTTTTTTTTCGTACATTCTCTTCATTCGCATCTTTGTTTACTTCTTGGAACTTTAAAACGAGAATGTCCATTGCCTGTTTTTGGGGCATTTCTATCGTGATACGTTTTACCTTTTATTCGCTATAAGCATTCTTGTTTTTTATATAATTTAAAAAACTCTCTTAAAAAATTCCCGCTAAATCAAGCCATTTCGATTTTCTATAATATGATCTAAGCAAGTGTGTAAAAACGAAGTTGAACAACGCCGCTGTATAGTGAGTGGCCGCCTTAGGCAAGCCCCTCTTTCGTTTATCGGAGATGGAGATTTTGAGCGTTGTTGGCAATATCATTCCACTAGATGTTTCTAAAATAACTACAAACTTCTGAAATATCTACAAACCATTAAGTTTATTTTTGTTATTAGTCTGTTGTAGTAGATTGGTAAATACAATGAAAAATATAGGCAAATATCCGATTTATTTAAAGAAACGAAGAAGATATAACTCTCAAAAAGATCCGCAAATCGGATTATTACACGGCGATTAGCAACATTGACTTTGAGCTGCGTTCTAGACTATGGTGCGTTCTAAAAAGAGACGGATAGTTGAACGATATTTTATACAATGTCTAACACAGGGTATGGATTTATTTTTGTCCAAGTTTTTTATTGGTCCACTATTTCAAATGCAGTTTAAACAGACATATATTAAATTGTATGATCCGTTTTAAATTCGTTCAATCTGTATACATTATGTATAAATATATATATATATATATATATATATATATATATATATATTATATATATATATATATGTCTGAGACCTCGGAAGCCCTGAGGAAGACATCAGAGAGGATGTCGAAAGCTCGGCAGAATGGATATCGAAAACTGGTACGATTAATATTAATTTTTGTAATAGTATGAATCTTTAGCTTTAGGTCTCATATATATATATATATATATATATATAATATATATATATATATATATATATATATATATATTATATATATATATATATATATATATTATATATATATATATATATTCATATATTTCAAATTATTTTCGACCGTATTGTGGTAAATATTGATTTGTAGTCTCAGCAATTGGTCTGTGGGAAATAAAACTCTATTTGTTATTTCTCAATATTTCGTCACGATTTTGTGACTTCTTCAGGAGAAAACTGTAAATGTATTATAATTATTATAAGTAAACAAAATGAATATTTCAATACTTACAACAACTATAATATAATAATAAATATCTTACATTGTTTGAATGTAAAAAATGACGTTTAGTCTTTTGCATATTTTGTTTATTACATATTGTTATCAATAAATTTATCAAAAGCAGTTATTAGATGTTGATTGCTACTAGTTGTTGTTGTGCACTTATTCATGTCACTATTCTCAAATGACTATATTAGGACCCATATACTGCGTTGTTTTTTTATTTGTTTAGTTAGTCCAGAACGTCAACCAGGAAATTTTAAATATAAGTGACGTCACTTTATATAAATTGTGACGTGTAAGAATTTTTATATAAAAAATGCTATATGGTAGGCTGCCAATTTATGTTCTGTAAGATAGGATGATGAACTGCAAATAGCGGTAAACAATGGGTACAACGAACAAACAATTAATAAAATTTTATATCAAAAATCGTTAGATAACGGATAACAAGTAACGGTCAAATCGATCATTTAGTGTAGTACTATGCTCTAACTTCCACCGTAATATTTTTTGTATATCTTACGACAAATGAGTAATTGGACTTCCTCGCACTAAGGCCACACCCTCTACGCATCAAACCTGTGTCTTCGTACTATTTAATATTTTATTATTAAAAAAATGTTCAATAACAAAAGAAGCTTCGATTGAATGCCATGTTTTATTAAAATCGTTTTTCCATTTACCTTGTGATATTTTAAATATTGTTTGTAGATTCAAATATAACAAAGAAATTGAATCAGAGTTTATCTTTTATATCCAAAAAAGGGACGGATAATTTTCCAGGCAAGCAATAAATATTTTCGTGAATACCATACGTATCCTCCAGGTAGGAATTACAAAGCTATTTTGTTTTGTTTAGGGAAGGTATGTGAATGAATACAAGACAAAAATATTTCTGTTCTTTGGGAAATAAATTTCAAAGAAAATTCTTGTGGCTGTTATTGTAATTAGTATTTTTTTTCAGTCTGAATTAGGTATAATATTTTAGATGATCGACCATATATTTTGTATTTTATTATTTATGTGTGATTCTGACTTATACATACGTATTCTTTTATAATTTAGAAAATAATAACGACATTTTTGATATTGTAAAGACTCAAGAACTTAACAAAAAGTCAAGAAGAAGCAAAAAATAGAAACAGTGACAATAACGGTTGGCAAATTACAGAAGATTATATGGTTTAACCCTCTTAAAAGCTAGTTTTTAAAAATCAGGAGATTGGTCGCCGGCAGCATTATATGCCGCAATCAAAAAAACGTATAAACAAGTTTACGTTAATATAAAACTCTATATAGTACCAAAAATATTATTCTACAACATAATACATCTTATTTCTTAAAAAAAGTATTTTTCCTAATCTTCCTTCACTTTAAGCACATAATTTTGGCAGGTGGTATTCTTAGTGTTATGCCATTTGCATACAAAATGTGTGCATATATTGCCATGTTTGCTTTATTTCCATAGAATCCGGTTTTTAAAAGTCTTCGTCTCCGCGTTGTTCTCATCCGTTGTTGTGGTCTTCTAAATTAATCTCACCTTCAATCTCACCTTCCTCTTCATCCCTTAAGTCTACTTATCCTTGGTATATTACCAATTATCGGCAAACTGTTGTAACGCTATCGTCGTCTAATATTTTTTTAAATAATATATATTCTTAAAATATAACTATAATATACTGTATAACAAACCAATAGCACAATTTCATACAATTAATCCTTTATTACAACTAAATCTCAGATCTTAGAGTACCTCTTATAACAAAAAAATGTGTACTTAATAAAAATTATACAACCAGATAATATTCGAAGCTAATTATTTTACTTATATCTGCCGGTACGCTGCGGCACGGAATGCCGTTTCATCGTCTCACTAATAACTAGAAATTAAAAAAAAAAACAACGCTGTATGTGCGTCCTAATATATTTGAGAATAGAGAAATGGATATGGAAATAGTGTACAACAACTAGTAACGATAAGTATCTAATAACTGCATTTAACCCAGATATGCCTAAAGCCTACATGAAAATATTTTTTAATATTTTTCTCCACATTTACGTGTTATATCAATTAACAGAAACCTATTTATCGTAAAAGTAAAATATTTATGAAAAATAAGTAAAAAAATACTGTACAAAATATGGTACACCAGCCATTAACTACTATTAAGTTTCAGTGTCGTATGAAATAAAACTTTTTACATGTAAGCCTACGTTGCATGTTAAACACCTCATTTTTGGTCTCTCGTGGGATAAACCCATCGAGCAATAAGACAAAAGAGGGAATGTAAAGGTAGAAGGGGTAAACATATTGATAGACAGGAAGTGCCATCTTGAGAGGCCACTTTAGACAAGGATAGAGAGTCTCTCTCCTTGTTTGACATCAAATTTAGTTGGGTTATGTTATTGTTTGTCCCAAATGTCACATGAAATCTTATTTATATTGAAGTTTTTTAACAATTGTGTCGCATTTTAGACTCTTATCATTAATAATTAATTAAAACTTTCTCGTCTAAGACACATTTTGAAAAATATTATATAGCTACTGTTGATAAGTGTCGAAAAATTTAAATTTGGCGCCTTTGCATTTCCGGATGTGTCCGCCATCAGAGGCCACTTTTTTGGTCTCCTTTTTATAACGATTAGATTCCCTCTTTTGTCTTATTGCTCGATGGATAAACCACATAGAGTTGGTGTTTGTTCTGGAATTATTAAATGGTCTAGTCGATCATAGCGAATATCAATGTTTTCATTGGCTGATGGACGACCTCGAGAATAGGAAGTAGGTTTTTTATTTTGTTGTAACAATGATGTTGCAATGCGTCTTCTCAACAATAGTTGGTACAGTTTTCCTCCATGTAAACGATGAAGTTGCCAGGCATTCTGAACAGCCTTGTCAATGCATTGATAGATTAATTAAAAGTACCATTTTTTACCACGAATAGAAATGCAGTAAAGACTAATATTTTTATCACTACGATCTACTCCGCGCATGTTTCCATTATAGTCATGTACGAGATGCGGTTGTTCTACCTGAAATGATAAATATTACTAGTATTACAGAGAAAGATTGTCTATTTTGTTTCATACCTGTATCGTCTTCTTTTCCATCTGTGAATACCGCTTTACAAGATGAATTAGTTAAAGTCATACTGAGTTTAAACAGAGCGCTACCAAATTATTGTCATGCCATGTTACTGCAATTATATTTTAATCAGAAATTTTTCTGCATGGTCATATATGTCCCTTCTTTTTTTTTATAATTTTTGAATCTTGTAAGTGTAGATTTTTTTTCTTAGCCTTTTTAAATGTTCTTTTTTCTTTCTGCTCAGGTAATGAAATATTATCTTGAGAAACGAAATAATGCGTTACCGTCATTATTTTGCATATTTATGTCAGCAGAAGTTTGTAATTGCGACCCAGGTAAATTATCCAGCAACATTATATCTTTATTACCGGAGTCTTCGTCTGTTGACATGACATGCATTTATTGGAGGCATCAAACTAATACAATCTACATTTGCTACTAAGTTTTTATCATTTTCTACCATACTAAGCGCATCCTCCAATAAAAAACCCCTAAAAATAAATAGTACTTATGGTACTTTCCTGTCGTACAATATTTTGTACACTAAAATCAAATGGCCTAACTCTAGTAATAAAATAATAATTTATCCAATTTATAAATTTAAATTGCAATATAAATATGTTTTCCGCAAATCGCCAGGAAATTTTGACATTCCTGTCAAAATTTCTTGAAGAAAAAGTCAGGACTTCCTTACTGTAAGGAAATGTCATTTCCTTACTGTAAGGAAATGATATTTCCGTACAGTTGTTAGTGTTCTACATAAATGATGACAAGTTTGACAATAAATTCAACCTCAATACGTTTCCATAGTAACCCAAGTAATTTTATTAGGATTTTCAAAGCACCATTTATTTGGGAATAAAATTATCGCGTTTTTTTTAAATCAATCAATATCTGTCGAATTTTAAACGATTTACGAAAAAATAGTATGTTTACCTCGTAAGAAAAGCCACATTCCTGGACTCTGGATACAGAAACACAAAAAGAATATTTTTTTTGTATACATCATAACAAATATTTACTTACTTAGCAAATCGTATTCCGAATTCGGCCATGTTACAAAAACTTTATCACAATATTATCGCCATATATTTCAAAGTCAGCAATTCTTAACTACACTCTATGGTTGATTACTACATACTGAAAGTATTTAGACGGTTATCAAGAGATATGAAACTTATAGGTAATCAAGGTAAAAGATATTTGTGGTGTACAATTTATTGTACGTTAGGCATATCTGGGTTTATAAATTTGGTGATAATAGTATGTAATAAACAAAATATGCAAAAGACTAAACGTCATCTGTTTTATATTTAAACAATATAAAGACCGTTCAAATTATATATAAAAATGACAGAATATTACGGAAAAGGCATAGAAGATCATTGAAGATGAGACTGTGTAAAGTTATTTTTGTTAATTTGGTTCTTAATTATTACAAAAACAGCTTTAATAGTCGATTTTTATAAAATTAATAATAGCTTTTCTAAAAAATAAACAAAAACTTTAATTTTGAGTTTTAGTAGAGACAATATATTATATATTCATCTATAAAAATGTAAGTTTCACTCAACAGTTATTGCAAAATTGAAATAGTTTATCCTAGACAGCTTTTATCTACAACGGTATTATGCGTAAACTATTAGATCTACATAAATTCTGACTTATTTTATCAAATTAAATTATTTACCAATTAAAAAATTTTTGCTAAATATTTAAAAATAGGTTTACAAAAGTACTATGATTTTAATAAATCAGAGTTCTTTGAGATTATAAACTTAAATAATTCAGACGCATCAACATATAGGAAGATATTTTTTATTCGAAATGTTGGCATTTTTACACTAACAAAAAAAATGTCTTACAACCCTTGCAATCCGGGTTAGCACTTTTATATCTCGATTTTTTCCACTTCCAAAACTGAATTATTTTGAATTTTACTGAGAAATATAAATTTGAATTTATAGAAGTCGCAATATCTTCGGTTCTACTCAACGAAAATCGATGTTTTTTTAGAGAATCTTCTATACTGGCATTATATTATTTTTTTCCCTATACTAAAATGGTGAGGCGAGCGTCATGGAATTAGTGCTAGAATATGGTGCCGTCAAGGATAGCGTCACAAAATAGCGGTTTTTCACATCGATTTACTACTCTCGATTAATTAGCTTCCAATTATAATTTATTTGTTTTAAGCAAATTTAAATACTAAACTACAAATAAAATAACCAACAGAATACATTCATTAAATAAGAAATAAAAAGTTTTAAAAAATACTTGTCAATAAAACATTCGATTCGCAACCAGTGTCAACATTTAAAAGTCATAAATGTCGTCCATTTATTTAGCAATATTGAATCATCTGTTTAAATTTTTATGACATTTCTCCTTTTGAAATAATTTTACATAAATACAATTACATTTATTTTATTCAATAATTCAATTTATTATTAAATGATATTTAATTGCTTTTAACTAATAATTGACTCTTCTTCTTATTGGGCCGTCTCCTTTTAAAGGTTGGAGATCCAAATGGCAATTATAGCTTTGGAAACTGCTGCAGGATAGATTTCTGTGGATGAAGTACCTCACCAATAACAACTTTTTGTATCCATGGATTTCTCAACATCCGTCTGTATATATACATTTCAAAGGCATCTATTCTTTTTTTTTCTGTTTCAGAGTCCATTCTCCAACTTTTATAGCCATACAGCAAACCAGAGAAAACGTAATATCTGATCTTTCGAATTCTAAGCTCTAAACTAAGGTCTGATCTTGTAAAAATTCTTTTTATGTTCATGGATGTTTTCCTCTCTTGTTCGATAAATTTCTTTTTGTTTTATTATACTGGCTGTTGATATTTGCTCCCAAATATTTTATGAAAGTTACCTGTTCTATTATTTTTGTCCCTTGGCGTACAAATGTACGGTTGTTGGTATCTTTAAAAATATTAGAAGTTTCTGTATACTGTTTCCGTTAAACCCTTTAAGGTAACCGTCCGTAAAAGACCTTGCTACAAAGATGCCTGTAATTTAAATATTTTGCTAGTTATTAAGCGATGGCGTGTTGTTCCATGTAACAAGAAACCATTTTATTAACAAAAAAATTAACAATTGTTTTATAAATTTAATTATTTCTGCAGAATTTTTAAGGTTACTGAAAAATTGTTTATAGTTTCCAAACATAACTGATAAAGGGTGAGTAAAATATATTGTTTAGATCCCTTAATTTCAAAGATAATTTATGTATGTAGTTAAAATGCCTTTTAGTTTAAAAGTTTAGTGTTATTTTTACCGAATGGTGGCGTTTTTGTCTATAATAAGTATGAATATTTTTTTAGGTACTAGACAAAACCTTTGACTTTAAGTGAGGTAATGGACGAGATACAAAATCTCTCAGATAATGAACTTTCTGACGATATAATTATTTTTTCACCCAAGGATGGAGAAGAGACTGAAGAGGACAGTGGTGATAAAGATGCTGTGAAAATGGCAACTTGCCAGGATATTAACCACAAGTAGAGACAAAGATAGTCATCAATGATCCAAAAGCCCATACCAAATATAAACTTCTTGGTTTGGGACCTAGTGTTGTCTTACAATTTATTGATGCGCTAAAAGTCAAGGCTTCCAAATTAGCATAATTATGGTATATATTTTAACAATTATTTTAGCATGCTGCTGCTTTTGGAACAACTTACATTAAGGGAATGTAAAAGAACAAGTACTTAAAAAAAATCGCCTAGGTAAAGATTGTGATATTGAGGGTTCAGCCACACTGAAAAAGAAAAAAGGGGTTTGTTTAACTACTGCACGTCAGCAAGTAAAATAGTAGTTTGCAAATTAAATGACAACAATGTTGTTTCCATAATATCCAATCACAATCAGATATATCCAACAAAGCAAATACAACGGTACTTTAAAAAAAAAGAAGGTGCTTATTGATCAACCTAATATTATAAACAATATAATAAAACCATAAGATTGATGTAAGGTTGAATGCTCGAATAATTGAACTTTGAAAATGAAAGGCAAATATCGAGCATAGTTTTAAAAATAATTAAATCTTGCCCAAGTACTTTCGCTTAATACAGCATCTTTAGGGGCATTTCTTCAAATTTGAGCTATCCAGCAAGCGTAGAATGTGATAAACATAAATTTTAACATAAAATTGTACAAAACACTACACTAAAACAATTAAAATTAATTAAAATGGTTCTACGCTCTACATTCTTTCTCAGTAACAGGAGAGAGAATGGTATTTAACGGAAATGCTAAGGTGACATGTGACATATGACATATGTCAGGCATATGACATTGTCAAAACATAAGAGGCATCGATCAGGTAGATGAAAGTATAAGCTACTACAGAGTAGCCATCCGTGGCAAGAAATGGTATTTTGCCACAATAAGCCACATAGTGGATCTAGCAGAACAAAATTCCTGGCAACTCCATAGAATTAGTGGTGGTAAAAGGCATCATTTACAGCATCGTCGCACAATTACAGTAGGGACTCTTAAATATTTTAAACAGACAACAAAAAGAGAATCCAGCACACATTCTGCCAATTTGCATTGTCACTCTAGATACGATCGGATGGAACACCCTATAATGACACTCAATACCGTTGTTCTACTTGCCACAAAAAAAATGGAATTTTTGCTACAATAAATGTAATGTAGCACTACATTCAAAATAATGTTTTTATAAATATCATACAAACTATATATTTAAGATTTTTTTATTTTAATTTGTTGAAATAATTGGAATAAAAAACTTTCAATAATTTTCAATAAAAACTAAAATGTTGGTACTGGTAATTATTTGTTATTCACAATCATTGACTATGCCACCGGGCTTTTAAAAGGACACCCTTTTTTGAAAAATATATTGTATTTTTTGCAAAATTTCTTCCATACTTTCTTTCTGTCTACCTTAATAAGCCTAAAAATTAAATAAATTATTAATATAAAAGAATAAAAGTTTCGGCCTTAAATGGGTTAATGTTGATTCCACCTTGATTCTTGCTAATGCTTTTCTAAATATAGATTTCGAATACATATTAAAAATAAGACGCAACCTTGTCGCACTTCTCGTCGGATTCGTATATCTTCGAATTTCGTGTGATCTATTTCAATTGTTGCCGTTTGGTGCCAATATAGTTCTGAGGTAATTCGTAAGCATTGTTCGTCAATTCCAGTTGTTCTCAGAATTTAGATCATATTTTGATGGTTAGCGCAGTCAAATTCTTTTCGATAATCAATAAAACATACATATACATCTACATTCATATCTCAGCATCGTTATCGTAACACATTTAAGACAAAAAGAGCTTCTCGTGCTCCCAATCTATTTTAAAATCCGAATTAAGTGTCACTCCATTAATGCCGTTAATTTAATAATTTGTTTAAATTTGACGGGTCTGTCAGAAGTAAACAACGTATGCTTTGTTAGTTTATTACCAGGTGACATTAGGAGAAAACATAATAATTTATTAAATTATTTTAATTGAACATGATTTGTTAAGGATGTAAATATTAAATAAATAATAATATTACTTTCAATTCATATTATTTAAATTTTAAAAATACAGAAAATATATTAAAAAGCTTGGCGCTAGTCTACTGTACATGTATGTTCGGTATGGGGTATCTTGTTGCATAGATTATGAAAACGCATTTAGCAATTTTGTGAATTGTTTATTTAACCCGGGTATTTATTTAGACAAATTAAAATAAATTTTTATTTTGAAAATTTTTTGTAAAAATGCCAATACGGCGAATAAAAAAAAATTAGTGCTTTTAGAACTTTACATATTAAAATTACAAAAAATTTAATATTTCTGAAAAATGTCAGCTTTAATTATGTAGTCTCATTAATATAGAGATATGTAGAACTAAAAATAGATGGAAACTTTAAGATGGAGGTTAATATATATATTATATATATATATATATATAATATATATATATATATATATATATAAATATATATATATATATATATATAATATATATATATTATATATATATATATATAAAATTAAAATCAAAAGACCATTAGAAAAAATTGAGAACACCCTGTATATAGAAATACTTTAGTTGTAAAATTATAAACCCTTTACCGGGAACAACGTGAGTGGTTTCCGAATATGTGAATAAGTGATCTAGAAAGTTTTCTCCGATAAAAAGACAATACGGTTTGGACATGACCAGGTAGTTTTAGTAAACCACTATTTGAAATTTGCGGTTATAATAGATTAGAAAGTAATAAGTAAGGATAATTGGTTAATGGGTTTTCTCCTTTATAAAAGTTAAAAAAAGAATTCAAAGTCGTTTGCCGGAAAGTACTTTAAAGTCAGGTAATTTTTGGAAAAACCAAAAATTTAATAGACTAAGAAACCGATGATGCGTTTGATGAGAGGGGAGGTTTGTTTGGATTGATTTGAGATGGATAAAGAAGAAGAGAAAAGCTTGCCGGGGATAAAATGAAGGAAAAGAAAGACATTGTGAGTTGAACATCGAGAGAGACCGGTTCCGGTGAAAACATTTTTTTTTGAGAATTTATAAGAAGCAGTGCTTAGTGTTTTTGTGGAAAATTAAGCAGCCATTGTGGGTAAGCAGAGACGAGTTCCAGTAGAAATAGAGGAATTACTGTAAGTACAAACAGATATATTTTCGTTGTGTCTGAGAGGAAGCAGTTTGTTTGTCTTGGAGTTTTGAGCTTGTGGTAAATACATCACGACATTTTCACATACTGTCTGTCTTCTTCTTTTATTATCAAAAGAAACAGTAGGCGGAATAGCGAGCAAGGAAATTAGTAGGATCCGGGAAGTACATTGCGATCTGGTCAGGGCACAATGCAAGCAGAATCAAGGGAAGATAGTCTGTTTGAAAAGTTGTTAGTTTTTAAATAAATTCTATAAAGACATTCTATCACGACCATCTATCAACATTTCACGACCATTCATGTCAATTGTTTGTAATTTGCAATATTTTTATAGTTAAGGCAAGAAGTCAAGGAACCAATAATTCTGTCTAAAATTTTTTGATAAAAAAGGGATATTTGATATAGAAATATGTGTATTTAATTTTTATTGAGCATTAAGGGATGTGTGATTTGATGGATGATTGATATTTTTTTATTTTTTTTTTTTATAGTGTATGATTGTCTATTATTTCTTTTTCCTTTTGTTGATCTTTCTTAAATGGAACTAGCAGAAGATACTTTGAAGCCACGTTTTAATAAAAAAAAAAGATAAAAATTATTTTTAGCCCTACGATTTTCTTTGCTTTTGATTTGTTTGATAAAGATAAATTTATTACATTTCAGACTATATAAGTAGATTTACAATTATAAGCAAATCACAACAATATATATATATATATATATATATATATATATATATATATATAAAGAAAATTTCCAAAACAATAATCTATTCTTTGATAAAAAGTTTATTATCATTTTAAAAGAATTATATTAGAAAAATGTTTTGCTTCAGCACAATATGCCTTCCTAAGCAGTGGAAAAAAATAAATATTTTTTAAATAAATTAAAAATCTTGTACATGTAAAAAACATGTAGATTCAAATATAACCCAAAAATAATTATAATTAGAAAAACATTATTTGCAAAATCAGTTCTTCCTTTATGTTCTAACCTGTATGATCTGTAATAATATATTGATATTGTAAAAGTTTGTAGCTAGCGAGTTACCCATTAATCCCGAATTTATCTGCTAGTAATTCCCGAACAGATTTTACTATTAATTTCAACTGGTCATAACTCTGAAAACAGCGGGTTTAATTAAACGAATACATGTATGCTAAAGAGATAAAGCACACAAGTTAATTAAGACCAGAATATTGAATTTTTGTTAGGTTTTCCAAATATTTTTATATTCATAAAAACCCATTTTTAAAATGAAACTGAAAATGAAAATTTTAATGATAATAATGAATCGCTGTTAGTCATAATATTAGTCCATTTCAAACTGAGTAAAAGAAATAAATTACAGAATTACTTATAATCTATTTATTTAGTTAGCGACTACTGGTTTCAACCACTACAGCTATCTGGTCATCGTCCAGATGACCAGATAGCTTGTATTGTACTTGTAACAATTTAAAAAAGCCTTTAATCTATTATGGTACAAAAGCTATGAATATTACTTATGTTGTATATAAACTAATCATATAGACCAATAATATTAACAGTTCTTACATTTCTGTAATTTAAGAGAACACCAATATTAACAGTGAGAAAAGATGTAATAATTAGTCACTCAGAAGCAGAGTTGCCCAACTGATTTTTTTTGTTTTGTATAATTCAGAGAGGTATTAACATAGTTGTCATTTAATCATGTTAGCTAATTTTATTATTTTTGACATTTAGTAACTATCTAATCAAATTTAAGATTTTTGTTTTGTTTTTAGAAAAAGGTTAACCCTTATGAATAGTTTTATGAATAGTTTTAAAAGATATCTTTTTATGTGTAATGATTTTTTTTGCAAGTTTTGTAGCATTTCCCTAAACATATAAAAAATCTGAATTTTTTTCTTCTTTATTATTTTGGTATAAATCTTTGTAACTATCTATATAGCAGTTATTTTTGGATTATCTTTATTTTGTAACTGTTTGTGAGACTAAAGTGAGACAAAAATAAATCTGTCAAGACGAGATCTCATTGTGATAAGACGACTTCGGATAGGACATTCAAAACTCACACACGGCTACCTAATGTTCTCTAGCATCCGACCTTCCTGTCAAAGCTGCCAATCATATTTGACAATCAAACATATTCTCACTGAATGCCATTAATATTCGGCCAGAAAATTACAATACAAACTCAGAAGTGAAGTACGAGATATCCTAAACGACCCTGACCAAATAAAAGCTGTGCTACAATTTCTTAGAGATGAACACTTATATCAAAAAATATAATTAGATTTTAATTTAGACATTGTGTAACATATTATTATTATTCCGTATTATTGTGACATATTCTTAATGTAACACTTATTCTTTGTGTAATGAAAACTCATATTATAGTACCTGTCTAAGTGGCCATAGTAGCCGAGCACGTTAAAGTCGAAATAAAAAAAAATTAATTTAAACCCTAGGTCTTCAGTACCTGTAGAGCAAAATATAACAATTTATTAATTCTAAAACCATATACCTACTCTCCTTACTTAAACGATACCAAAATATAAAAGTTGGCAAATATACCAATTTAAAAACGCCATAGGTGGGTTTCTAAAAATTAAAGACCCAAGGAATGGACATTTGGACTAACGAGTCAATAGCTATAACAGCGGTTTACCAAATATAAAAGTAATTGCTACAATAATAAAAACACATGTTCCACTGATAAACATTTTAATCAGTTTGGACACAAATTTAACAGAAAACATCAACAACTATAGAAGCAAGCTGTTCGTCGAAATATATCATAAAAAAAACTATTGCAATTGCTTAAATTCAAATATTTACACAAATAAAGTTAGCAATATTTGTTGCGCTGTAAAATAATTAATATAATAATTATATTTAATTGTCTAAATACGCCAGTTTCCAAAATCGACTAGGCGAAAAGCTCGAGCTTATTCGAAAAAATATTCAAATGAGATTTTTTTGCATAATCACGCTCATGAGATCTCCCAAAATAAGGTTCAAGAGGTCGCAAAAACAATTTTTTACACAATTTTTTTTAACAAATTGTAACAATCAATTGTTTCAGTATAGACAATTTGTTTTTGAATTTTTTAAACCATATTGAACAAAATAGTTCTCTTGTCATTTTTTTGTAAACTTGATCCTTTTCGAGGTAATTTAAAACTGAAAAACGCAAAATTACGATCTTTAAGACTCAAACACCAAATAAAAAAATTTTATTTTTAAATTCACCAAGGACCTAAGTTCACGTTCCAATATTGCTCTATCATATCCCGCTAAGTATTTTGGGCTTGTTTAATTTGAAATCATTGTTTTTAATAGTTAATGAAGCGCTTTGAATTTTTGCTGCTCTGGACACTTATTGTACAAATGAACGCCTGCTCTGCCATGCACGGCCCATTAGGTTCATTTTTTTTCAGGTTTCCCGATCATTATAAAGAACACAGATCTGTTAGTCTTCTCCAAAGTTGATCGTTTTCGAGTTGGAAATAATTTAAAACTGTTAAAACACAAAAATAAGATGTTCAAGGTCAAAACCATCAATGAGTAAAAAATATTATTGTTGAAATATTCTTAGTGCCTAAATTCAAGTTTAAGCCTTCTACTATTAGTTTCTTACAAAAAATCTGGACTTATTTTAATTTTAAAATATTGGTTTTAATTATTCATGGAAAAAACGCAAATTGACAGTTTTTGAGTCTAAAAAACACAATTAAAAAATATTGTTTAAAATCATCAAGTGCTTAAACTCAAGTTTAGGACTTTGTCTCTCAGCCTGCGATGAAAATTTGAAATTGTTTTTTTAATTATTGTCAGTGAACCGAGGGCGCTAATTTGTACAACAAAAATTCAAACTAGTAAAAATTTGTGTCGTAGATCTTAACTGATTGAGAAACAATGCCTTATAATTAAATAATTCCAAAATACTAAAGAAATTATAAAACAAGGTTGGAACTTAAATTTGGCCCTTGGTGAATTTAAAAATAGTAATTTTAGTTGTCTTTTAGAGCCTTTAGAATCGCAATTTTGCGTTTTTTCTTTAAGTTGTTTTACTAAGACTCTAATTTTACTAAGATGTAAATTGGAGTTGGAAGGTCAGATAATAGAACAAGTGACGGAGTTTAAATATCTAGGCATTACAATATCTATATACAGACAGCTCGAAACCGAAGTGGAAGATCAAGTGAATAGAGCAAACGGAGACGTAGGCTGCCTAAATAAATCAATATAGAGACATAAAAAAAATCGGGAAAAAAACGAAAGGCAGAATTTACAAAACAGTCATCAGACCAATAATGTGATACGCGGCAGAAACAAGACCTGATACAGAGAGGACAAAAATAAAATTAGAAACAGCAGAGATGAAAACACTAAAAATATTGATGATACGACACTCTCGTTAGTACAGATGCAAGGTGCTACGACGTAAATGTAAGATGAAGAACATCAAGAACTAGGTAAGAAAAATAAGAGTAGAATGGAACGATTATATAAGCCGAATGGCAACAAATAGGGTAGTAAAGACGGCAAGGGACGGTTCTCCAATAGGGAGAAGATCAGTAGAAAGACCACGAAAACGTTGAGATGACAACTTACTGGAGGCCCACTGAAAAACAGACAGAGTCATGTCTGTATAAAAGAAGAGGAACAAGAAGAAAAAGAAAAAAATATTTATAACTCGAATACAACTAGGTTTTACAGAAAAATTACAAAAGACCTAATTTGTTCAGAATAGCCCAATGAATAAAAACAAATTGTCTGGGTCGAAAAAATTCAGTTGGAATTTATTTAAAAAAAAATTGTTAAATAAATTTTAACAACTTCTCGTCTGTGGGAAACTGGAACTCTGGAACCTTATTTTGGATCATCTCATGAAAGCAATTATTCAAAAAATCTTATAAGAATATTTTTTTGAACGAATCAGATATTTTCGTTTTGTCTATTAGGAGAAGTAATGAGTTTATAGGGTTTAGGTTTTATCACACTATTTATATTTAAACATTTAAAAAAATGTTTGAATAATAATTTTGTATTATATTGACAATATAAATAAACTAAAAAACACAACGATTCATTGTAGTTTAAATTGAGAAAGAAATAGTTTATACACCAAACCATATTTTTCTCATTTCCCCGGCATCGATACAAAGAAATGAAGCTCTGACCTGCTTACCCATTTTGTGAAAATTAATGAGAATAAATGGAAAAGGGATAACTAGAGTGGAAAAAGTATGTTAAATTATGCAAATGGATATTGAATCTACCCTTTCATCCCATACTGCACGTACAAGTGGAAATAGGTTTTGATCGACTAAGGGGTAATTATATTTTACACAAAAGTCTACTCTACTCTAACAACCGATTTTAATTTAGTAATTATTATGCTTTAAATTTCTGAACTTAAAAAAATAGCTTTAAACAAGTAATCATAATTTAATACACTACAAAATTAAATGCACTAAGCAGGAACAAACCACAAATTGCAAACCAGAAAAGCAAATGAACAAGACAATAAAACAAAACTGAAAATCTAAAATGGAAATTCCATTAAACTAAATATATAAAACAAACAGTAAAAAAAAATTAACAGTTACACGCATAATATGAGAAGAAAAAGCAGAATAAAATTTACATATATTATATATATATATATATATATAAATATATATAAATATATATATATATATATATATATATATATAATATATATATATATATATACACGAGGCTAATGAGTGCATTAACGGACTAACCCCAATATTAGTAAGTGTTTAGAACAGGGTTATCCAACTTATCCAACGAGGCTATTTGTTGTGACCCACGTAAGATTTTCGAAAAGCATATATTTTCTTTAAATTATGCCACTGTGAAAAAAGATTTTTTAATTTATTTTATATTTTATGATTTAGCAGTGTTTTGTTACGCGTTACGCGTGCCGCTTTGCGGACGTGTAACGAACACAATCGTCCTCCACCACTATGAGAACTGCACTGATTACTGCGCATCACAGTTCAGTGAAACCTAGGCTAGTCGGCTAATCTATTACGTTGCTAGTGAAGAGTGAACTTGATTAATTCTTTGTCTTGATTCCTCTTATACAATAATGAATTTAAAACCAGTAAAACGGAAAATTGATAACGAGAACTGAATTTGCAAAGAAAGCTGGGAGAGTGATTACTTGATTGCTAACAATAATGGAAAGTTGCAGCGCTTAGTGTGCATGAATGCCGTTTCAGTGCCTAAAGAATATAATGTGAGAAGACATTACACAACAGTGCATGAAAATAAGTATGCGGTTTGAAGAAAAAACTTAAACAGCAAACTGGTATGTTCAGTAAAATATTGCACTCTCAAATATGCATTCTTTGCATGCATCTCATGCCGTGTCGCTTGAGCTGGCAAAGGCAAAAAAAACCTTTCACTGATGGCAATTTGATAAAAAAATGTGCTGTTAAAATGGCCAAAGCATTCGGCGATTCTAAAATGGCGGAGAAATTTGAATCAGTGCCACTTTCACATCAAACCATACAAAGAAGGATTGTTGCTATGGGCGAGCAAGTAGAAAAATCTTTGCTTAGCCTGGTTAAGAAAGGTTTATATTTCTAACTTTGTTTGGATAAAAGCACTGATCAAACCGATGTTAGTTAGCTGTTAATATTTGTGCGCACTACTTTTGATGATTTTATCAGTAAAGATATTTGATAAAGTTATTTGATATTTGTCCTCTTTATGGAACAACAAAAGGAAAAGACATCTATGAGGTTGGGAAGAAAACAGTTGACAACATTGGAGGCTTTGATAAATGTTCAGCCATAGCAACATACGGGGTCCCATCAATGACAGGTAAAAAAATTGGATTAGTGGGTCTGCTTCGAGAGAATGGTGTCACTGGCCCAACAATTCATTGTATTATACATCAGGGAGCTTTATGTGGAAAATCAGTCAAGGAAGATCAAGTATTCGAAACAGTAATTAAGAATATAAATATGATTAGAGGTGAAAATCGATCTCTTTTACACAGGCAACTTAAGCAGTTTTTAGTGGAAACAGAGGCTGAGTATGGAGACTTGCTAATGTACAATCATGTAAGGTGGCTGAGTGCAGGAAAGTGCATGAAACGATTTTTTGCCATAAGAAAGGAAATCCCTGGATTTCTCAACAAATACGTATCATCTGACATAACTGAACTGAAAGAGACACACTTCCCTAGCTGTCTGCAAATAGCAGAAGAATTCAACGGTGAGAAAAATATTGAGTTTTCATCCTGCATTTCACAAATTGAACAAGTTATTGATGAATTCAATACAAGATTTGAAGAAATTGAAAGCCTCAAAAGCAGTGTACAGTAGTACACTGCTTTTGAGACTTAATAACCCTCCTTTTAAACCTTTAATAACTCTCTTAGAGCGACCATTGATGATCAACCACCCAACTTACAGCTTAAGTTATGTGATCTTCAAGCAGACATGTTCCTAATCCCCAGACAAGAAAAGGGACCCGAATTTTTCAAATTACTGTCAAAAGAGAAATTCCCAAACCTGCGAGATTTTGGACTGAAAATGACATCTATGTTCGGAAGCACATATACATCTGAAAGTTCCTTTTGCTCCATGAAATACATAAAAAATAAAAAACAGAAGCAACCTTACCGATTCTTCCTTACGTCATCTTATGAGAGTGTCTACAACTGAACTGGAGGTGGACATTTCTTCATTGGTGGATGAAGCCGATCGACCACAGTCCTCACACTAATTGGATACATCTGTTTCGTTGCTTATGCAATGTTTGTCTTGTTGAGCAATAAAAGAAATAATTATTTAATAATTTTTTTTTTGTTTTAATTATTTTTATACCTCACTTTATTTTGTTATTACTTGTAAAAAAATTATTATATGGCCCGCGACAACATCAAAGGTTTTAGTTTTGGCCCTTGAGGCATTGCAAGTTGGACACCCCTGTGTTAGAAAAATGGGTTTGAAAAAAAATAGTGAAAATTAGGTGATCAACTATAACCTTGTTTTTAGAGTATTTTTTGGTTTCAATGAATGGAAGTATGTTATATATATATTATATATATATATATATTATATATATATATATTATATATATATATATATATATTATATAAATATATATATATATATATTATAATATTATATATATATTATATATATATATATATATAATTACTTGTTTAATAAATTGCTTAATAAATTTTGGATAAATACCTATATTCGATTTTTTAATGTGGGTTGGTCCACTTTGCATTTAAAATATTTTTAGTTAGTGAATGGGTTATCCCACAAAATAATACACTCAATATTACATCAAAGACGTTATTACCACAAAATGTGTAAAAAAACATCAGAAGTTAGAATGTCTAATCTTCTTCGTCGTCAAATGGACCAGTTATTTCACCTCCGGCTGCTTGCGCTGAAGATCTCAGGTTTTTATAAAATTCATGGTATATAGGGGGTATCAATTCCATTAACTGAAGAAGAACCTAATTTTTTAAGCATCGTTAATGGTATTATCATTTGGGTACAGAAGTGGCAATTCCATTGTATTCTTGGAAACGGATTGCCTTTTATTAAGATCCACTGTTTCAAAATACACATCTTCATTGTTCGAATACTTATGTTGGATAGTATTGGAAAAGTCTTTCCTAAACCTTAACCATTGAATTTTAAGTCACTTTACCTTGGTTTTTTATTCGGAAACTTTCCTGTTAGTTGTATTATTTTCAAGCAATTTAGTAGAAAAAAAAATTGTTTTATCTATGTTTATTACTGTGAACGGATTTTTCTTTCTAGCGTGCTTTATCACTGTATGCCAGTCTTGAGGTATCAATACATGTGGGTGGAATTGCTTTTCTTTTTCTAATATACCAAAATCTTGGTCAGACGGTAAGTAAGAATGACCACTTACCAGAAACTTATGGTCTATTTCTTCCACAGTAAAATCTGGAGATGCAGTTATATAATGGCATACTAATGACATTTTAATGTTACGATTCTGATGGCCACATTGGTCAGAATACATAATAAGTCGTTTCGATTTTACGAAATTTTTTATGTGAAATAAGATGCAGGATCTTACTTCTTGAGGACCCCTAGAGGCGACGGTTTCATCCCACACAAACATAAATGAGTTGTTGGTTCCAATTTCATGAACATTGAAGCAGTAGGTCCATAATTGCCGCTTGTAGTAACAAATTCCTGCGGTAAGCACAGGTGTAGGTAAAGTCTTCATTAGATCGAAACAGATGACTGTTGCGTTTCCATTTTTTGCCATTTCGGTGTCTCTTTTTAAAGAATCTCTAGCACTGTTCACCTTCTTTTGATGAAGTTCTTTTTCAGTTTGAGTTGCTTACTTGGTTTACTAGAGGCTGCCTTTATTTTAACTTCAAATAAATCACACTTCTTACAAGAGTCAGTAATTGGTGGATGAAAGTGTAAATTATATTCCTTGTTGAACGTTTCTCGAAAAATAAAATAGGATAGAGAATTCTGTTTCAACTTTATATAACTCATACATTGTACCGAGACTCAAATCCGAAGACAAGTATTTCCTATGGTTGCTTTTTTCCTGCCCATAATGTGATTCGTACCATGGAAATTTTTTAATGAACTCTTTTAGTTCCATTTTCTTTGCGTCAGCTGTTTTATGGTGCGGTGGATGTTTGCCACGTTTATCACAAGGTGGTGGTATTCCTATGGATTTACGTTTGAGCAGTCTGTCTAATCTACCGGCAGAAACTTGAAATACCGGAAACTCAAAAAATTCCGGAATTATCGATCAATCGGGTAATATCGACAGTGGAGATCGGTGATATCGATCAAGGATGAGAAATATCGATCATTGATGGACAAGTTCAATGGTTAAGTTTACTTAGGTTTAAGTATAAAATACGTATTTCTTTAGTACATTTACAGTTTGAGCAATTATAAAGAGTAGCAGTTTTCACTTCCGTGCAGTCTGCATGAGCCCAGAGACTACAGAGACTAGTTTTCTTCTTGACTTATTTTTCTGTTTTTATCTTGGTAGCTCCAATAAAATTGGTTGTTTAACTTTCTCAGCCACATACTTCTTTTGCTTTTTTTGTTCCTTATTTTTTAATTGTTCTTTTAATGGTGTTGACGTTAAAATAGTCGAGTGTTGGGTTGGCCTGCTTCTGGTTTTAGTATAACTACTAAATGGCAATGCCGTCAGAGAGCATAGTTTACTGAAATATACACGAGATTAGCTTTTATTTTTTAGTCGCTCAGATTATTTCTAATCGTCGCTCAGATCAATGTCTGTAACTTCTTCTAATTCTGATTCTGATAAATAATCTTCTAATGATGATGCCCCTTTTGGTCCCAGATTTTTATTTTGCATTGCACTGAGCTCTGGTAGTTCATCTAGGGGAACTGGTGTCAGCGATAGTGTTTGATGTGTATCGGGCAGAGAAGACACATTATCTTGATATTGTTTAACTACTGATATAGATAATAATTCTTTTTCACAAAAAACATGGTGATTGAAGGGAAAGATCCCTGTAATTCAAAAACCATTTATAGCCTTCTTAACAGATACAGCCCTATTAAAGGCATTTTCATCAAGTCTCGCAACGTATGTTGTATTGATTTTCTCATACTTTTTTTGTTTTATATACTTGTCACATTCTTGGTAGTCAGCTGTATTAAATGGAGAAAAAAACGTGATATGTAGAGGCTGGAGACGGTCGGAGGCATGCAGTGACTAATGAAAGGAGATATATTCCGGTGTGGCGACAAAAATTGTAGGAAGCCAGACTTGATTGCGTTATGTGGTTATCTAGCACTAAAAAAAATAATGCATTAACATGCAGATGGATGTAGATTTAAAAGTTTTAACATACCACTGAAAATATTTCTACCATTTTAAGAAAAGTTGTTCCGTTTTCCACCCTGATTTGGAATATCTGTATACTGTCCCAATAGGACCGTTTTTGTCCAAACTTTATTTCATCAAATTTCTTCTATTAACAAACATAGGTGAAACATATTGACCTGAGGCACTGAAAACGCATACTAGCGTCGTATTTTGTTCTCGTTCACCACTGGTAATCGCACCAACTTGTTTCTGAACTTTGGCAGCAACAATTTTACTGGGAATATGAACATTGCTTATGCTTGCCTCATCAACATTAAAAGTTTAATGCCAATCAAACTTGTAACGATCACATAGATTTGCCAAGTTTTTGTAAAATATCTTTAGTTATTTACCATTAAAAGCAGTAATTCTACTCAATTTTGTTTCTTCTGGTTTACGCAAACTGAGTTCTGGATGACACTACATAAATGAATAGAACCAGTCTTTTTCACACATTTTCAATGCTATTTTAAATGAATGTTTAATTTGGTCTTGCTCTGCATATTAAAAAACCATTTAATGTATGTTATGGGACGTAAGGCCAAAAAACGCCTTCGACAGTTCTAAAATTCTAGATACAAATTAGGATTCCTCATCCTTGGTAAAGACAGATTTTTGTTCTAGACACATTCTTTAGGCCTCAAAAGGACCTCTTAATCGGTCTTTCAATGTTTCATAAGGGATGGTGTATAACTTGGATGCTCGTCTTATCGAAAGTATTTTGTCAACTATATCGCTGATAGCTCCTTCCATCGCCTCTTCGCCCCATGAGGATCGTGTTGTTTTTCTGTGATATATTCGAGGCATCTGAAATCAATAACATTAACTGAGACCTATCACAATCAGGGTAATATCGATCACATTGGGGTAAAATCGACCAATATGGTCGATTTTATCCGAAAATGTGCTCTGTGTTGACATGAATTTTTTTAGAAAATCTGAAATTATATGATTTTGGGTTATCTGTATTCTAGAAATATATTTTCGTTCCTTTTGTGAATACTAAAATGCTGACTTTAGCTAATAAAATATCCCTTACCTTAAAATACGATTGTAGAATCTTATAAAGATCTTCCACGCAACACAAATTTACTACATATTAAGTGCCTATGGCATATGAAAAACGACTACTGTTGATGCGTTCAAGAGGTGCGCATTCGTTTTGCTCTGCACCTTCCGCTATATCCTTCAAATTTAAAGAGAAAAAATTAACTTTTTCTAAAATAACCGATACTTAATATAAATTTTTTTTAGTACACATGATAACTCTTTGGTTCCGATAAAAAATGATCAGCAAATACCTAACACTCATGTTACGCTAAAAATGATCAGCATGTTTTTTACAAAACAAAATACCTAATAACTCTTTTTATGGGAACGAAAACTTTGCCATATGTGTAATAAATAAAAAGTAAGTTGTTTCCGTAAGTTGAGAAATTTTTTTTTATATAAACTAAATGGATTTAATTGTATATTAAAACAAATTTTTTCATTCCAAACAAAGTTTCATAATAATCATTTATGATGTTGAGAAATACAATGGTAACTTATTCCTTAGCGATATTGATTTTTTTATTGGGAATAAGCCAATTAAAGGTTAAAATAGTTTATCATATATATATATATATATATATATATATATATATATATATATATATATATATATATATATATATATTTATATATATATATATGTATATATATATATATATATATATATATATATATATATATATATATATATATATATATATATATATATATATAATGGCTATACACCCCAGTGTGGACTTAAACCGCAAATGCTTTCTAGATCCTATTTCTTAAGTGGATCAGTCTTTTTTTGTTTATCTTATCTTCTTGACAATATCTCTCCATTTTTTCCTGTCTCTAGTTCTTTCTCTCCATTCACTGACTCCTGCCCTGTGGAGGTCTTCTTCAACTTCTTGCAGCCACTTTGATCTCGGTCTTCCCCTTCTCTTTCTTCCTCCTGGATTCCACTCTTATCATTGCGTATGTCACTGCCTCATCGCCTGCTCGCCAAATGTGACCTAACCATCTAACTCTGCATTGCTTTATTTTAGTTACGATGTCTTTCTTAAGTTCTTTCTTAATTTCTGCATTTGTTCTGCTTCTATAGTCATTTTGCTCTATTCTGATTTGTCCTAGTATGGTTCTCATAATCTTTCTCTCTGCTTTTCATCATATTCTTTATCTTTTTTAACCATCGTCATTGTTTTCCCTGCATATAATATCATTGCTCCAATTATGGTGTTATAAATACTCATCTTAATTTTTTTAGTCAGTGTTTTGCTTTTAAGTAATCTTTTGTTTGCAAAATAAGCTTTATTCGCTGCTAATATTTTTTCTTTTATTTCGGATTTCCTTTCTCCGGATTTACTTATTGTAACTCCTAGGCATTTGAAGTATTCTACTTCTTCAAACTCAGAACTTCCTATTTTGATTTTTTCGGTCATTGGTTTTTTCCCTAATCTTAATATTTTTGTCTTTTCTTGATTTAATGTTAGCCCCATTACCTCCCCTTTTCTCTCTTATTTCTTCAAGCATGTCTTTCATTATTTTTCTATTCTTTGCAATAATAGCAATATCGTCTGCATATACAATTATTTGACCACCTCTTGTTCTGAGATTTTCTTTATTTATATTTCGTAGTACATATTCTAATGCTAGATTAAATAGCGTTATTGATAAGGCATCTCCTTCTTTCATCACTTTATTTATACTGAATTACTCTGTCTCTCCTCTTTGTGTCTTTATGCTTGTTTTTGTAGTTCTCATTGTCATTCCTATTAATTTTCTGAGTTTATGTGGAATTTTTAATTTTTTAAGTGCCATCATTAAAACGTTCCTTTTAATTGTATCAAATGCCTGTTTGAAGTCTCTGAATAACATTTTAAATTGTAATTTATACTCGTTTGCTTTTTCCATAATTTGCTTTATTGTGTGTATTGCATCTATTTCTATTTTCCTACCGTGAATCCACATCAGTACTACTGTCCTACTGTCTTCTTTGTGATCTTTGATAACCTCTTTTTTATTATTGATGTCAATATTTTATATGTTGTATTTAGTAATGTTATTCCTCTATAATTTTCACAGATTTGTTGGTCTCCCTTTTTATGTACTGTTGTGATCTGTCCTACCTCTCAGTCCCCAGGCATTTTCTCTTCTTTTCATATATTTTTTAATAGTGCCAGTATTTTTGCTCTTAGTTCCCTTCCCCCGTATTTTATTAGTTCCATATTAATTCCATCTTTGTTAGGGGCTTTTCCATTTTTGCTTCTCTGTATTACTTTATCCAATTTCTCTAATGTTGGTTCTTTTGAAATTTCGATGTCTATTTCATCTGCTTCTTCTTCGTGTACCGTTTCCTCCTCGTTATGCATTTCTTCTTTTGTTGTTTTCTCCGCCAAGAGCTCTCTGTAGTGATCTCCCCATAGTTGCTTGTATTCTTGGACCTCTATTATCACTATTCCCTCTCTATTTTTTTTTCGTTTGTTTTGCCCTTATATTTTTTGTTTTGGTCGTTAATCTGTTTGTAAAAACTTTTCGTATTTCTGTTTGTTCTTTCCTGTTCTATTTCCTGCATTTTTTTGTCCAATCATCTTCTTTTATTTTGCCTTATCACTTTCTTAGCATTCCTTCTTAATTTTTCATATTCTTCTCTGTCTTCCTCTTTATCTGTTCTTAGCGATTTATTTCTGACATGCACTTTTTTCCTGTGATTTCTCTGCATTCTTGGTTATACCATTCGTTTTTTGTTTTAGCCTGACTTTTATCTATCTGCATATTTGCACCTTCTTCTATTGACTTTTTCATCGTCTTCCATTCTGTGCTTATATCTTCTGCTTTATATTGCTCTTTTATTTGAACTGTTACTGCCTCTTCATATGTTTTTCTTAGTTCTTCATTACTCAATTTATTGACATTACACTTTTTATGTTGGTTTTTTTGTTTTGTTTCAATTTTAACTTTTTGTCTTATAGTGGCTGTGACCATGTAGTGCTCTGAATCTGCACACGCACCTCTAAACGTTCTTACATCTTTTATTGACGATTGTTTTCGTTTATTAATTATTATGTGATCAATTTGACTATATGTTTTCTGATCTGGTGACCTCCATGTTACCTTATGTATTTTAGGATGTTCAAATTTGGTCTTTTTGCTAGGTTTTATATTCTTTGCCCATTGTCATTCGTGTTTTCATGTATTGTATGCTTTCCTGCAATTTGCTGTAAAAAGTCCTCGTTTCCAATCTGGGCGTTGAGGTCTCCCAGTACAAATATGACATCTTCTTTGGGTATTTTTTCTATCTCCTCTTCGACCTTATCATAAAAGATTTATTTTTCGTCTGCATTGCTTGTTTCTGTGGGGGCGTATAAATTCAAGACTGATATATTAAATGGTTTGCTGTTGACTCTAACATAGGCCATCCTTTCGCATATTGGCTTGAAATTTGTAATTTTCTCTCTTAGGTGCCTTAGTATCATAAATCCCACGCCTTTTTGCCCTTGCTTCTTTCCTCCTGAATATAACATTGTAAAGTCTTATTTATCAATCTGTCCCTGTCCCTCCCAGCGTAATTTTTACAGTGCTGCAATATCTATTTTATACTTTTTGAGTTATTTTCCTAATTTTAGCAGTTTTCCTGGAGCTAGCATAGTTCTTATGTTCCCTGTGCTTATTTTCAACTCTTTATTTTTTTTTGTTCTGTGGCCTTCGTCCTTTATTTTTGTTTTCTTGTCCATTTTTCTTTATTTCACTTTTGTTGTGCCCGGGTTTATCTGCAGTCATTTCCTGTTTCTTTGCCTCGTTCGTCAACGAATAGTGCATCCTCTCATAACTTGCTAGTTTTTTGAACCACCTATATGATGGTCCTCCAGCTCGTTGGTGCTTCTATTCCATCTCCTTTCTAGACCATCTATTATAAGTTTGTTGGCTTTAATTTGGAGACGTTTACCTTTCTTTATTTCATCTTTTGCTATTCTTCGTATTTCCTTCTGTATTTGTAATTCCTTTGTCGTTAGATCATTGTTTATATATATTTTTTCTTTTTTCACTTCTTTAAGTTTACTTTTATTTTCCATAATTTTTGTTTTTTCTTCTTTGTTTGGCAATCTAACTAAACATGTTTTATCTCCTAGTTTCACTGCTTCATCTATATTTACGGTAATATTTAGCTCTTTTGTCATAAAATTTTCTATCACTTCGTTTAGTATTCTTTTATCTCCAGTTTCTATTGTCATTCCCTGTATTATCACATTATTTTATTTTCTTATTCTATCTTGCCTTTCAAGGCGTCCTTTTGTCTCATTCAGATTCTTTTTGATTTGTTCATTTTCTTTCCAGATTTCACTATTCTCTTGTTTTAGTTCTGCTAGCTCAGTTTTGAGTTCCCTCATTTCTTCTGTGTATTGTTTTTGTTCAGTTTCTACTTCTTTTTATATCAGTTTTTAATTCTTGTAACTCTATTGTTAAATTTTTTATCATATTTAGTATTTGATCTATTTTGTTTTCATCTTTGTGACTTTTAACTGGGGTTCTTTGTACTTTTTTACTATAATCAAATAACAGTTCCTCTTCTTCTCTATTTCTTTTTCGATTGTCATCGGATGTATTATCATCTAAATCCATATTTCTGCTGCTACTACTCGAGATAGAGCCAACCTCCCCACTCAACGCGTCGAAGGAAAATGGTTCTTTCAAGTAGTAGCTTGTAGTAATTTATTTTCTCGTTTTCTTCCTGGATACATTAATTTTCAATTAAAATAATTGTCAGTTACTTTGGAACGGTTTGATGTGGTAACGCCCACCTCTAGCATTTAAAACTGATATATAGTGTTAATTACCTGGGCCGGTTTTGTTTTTAGTTTTTTGTGTTCAGAGTAAATAAAATTTCCTTCGCCTTCCTAAATTTATCGAGGTTATGCACTTACCTCTCTTCCAATGTCTTTGCTATACTTACCCTTAACACTTTTATTCTTCTATTACACACTGCACGCAAAATCAGCAAAATTATCGACTCACAATAACCAAAAATTGAAATTATTATAGATCAGAATTTACACACATCTATTCCTTACACTAGAGATGGAAGCACTCCAATAAGTTTATTAATGTTTCAATTTTCACCACAGAATTCGTTCTCAAGATATTCCCAATAAAATAGTATCTAGTTTAAAATTCCACAAACAAATAGCTACACATTTGATATTTTTTAACATTATCTTGTAAACAATTAATCAGATTTGATATCTGATGGTTGCATTTAAGTTTTTAAATTATACGGAGACTTTTATTACGAATTACTTGTTTTCGTAAGATTAATAATAAAAACGTTTCTCATGCACGTTACGTACATAATTTTCAAGACTACATGTTTAGCATGAGATTAAAGTTAGGTACAATCTATTCGAATTTACGTAGTTGAGAAGTATTTTTTTCATTTTCATAGTTATTCCTTTTTCGTTTATACTCTTTAGATTCCACAAAACTTATCAAACTCGGTAAAACTCGTTTACTGTTTATCGCTATTTCCAAAAGACGTAGAAAATAATATTGCGCGTTATTTTTTATTTAAAACACTTTAGTTTTGGGGAAACATTTACATATTAATAGATATATTAACTTAAATCTAACTTTCTTAAGCAGTTCTTAATTACTGCATATATAAATATTTTATATTATATATATATATATATATATATATATATATATATATATATATATATATATATATATATATATACGGATATATTGGGTTAAGTAGTCAATATATTGGCCTTTAAGTAAAACTTTTTTAGGTTTGTTAAGCTTTCGAGTTTATTTTACTCTTTTTCAAAACGTACCTTGTGAGAATTGTGTTTTAAAATTAGCAAAATTTTACATTTTGTCATTATGTCATTAACATAATGGCATTAAATTTGATTACTATTATATTTATATGTATATATATATTTATATGTTTTAAATTTATATTGTTTATGTTAGATATATATGTCTGTTTCATAATAGTTATAATAAAGATAATTTAAAAATTACTTTCAAACTAATTCTTTGAGAACCGCGATAAAAACTCTATACTCATATATTTTGTTTTAAACAAAAACATCATAACAATATATATATATATATATATATATATATATATATTATATATATATATTATATATATATATATTAGGGTGGGACGAAAAAAATATTTTTTTTTAGAAACGTTTTAGTGCGGAAAAGTTGCCTTTGGTAACAATAAAACATATTAAGCAAGAAAATATTTTTTTATTTATTTTTCCGTTCGCGCATTGCACGTAAAATTACGGGAAAAAACAAAAAAACTCGATTTTTTCCATATTTTTTTTGAACCGTTTAACATGATATAAAAAACTCGTTTTAGCTTTCTTTTCCCCCTCTAGAACAGTTCTAGTTCCCACCAGAACTCGGCCGCCAGTCTACCTCTGTCTGTCATAGTGCCACTAGTGTCACGATTTGTCTCAGTGTCTGATAGTTGTGTCTTGACTTTAATGTGTTATAATTTGTGTCGTACTATTACTTAGTTATGATATTGATAGTTTTTTGATCGTTATAAGCTTATTACGTGATTTAACATCAAACAATGGAGAGTGAGTCAGAAACTATTCTCCCTAGAGCTGTAATTGCAAAGTCTAGACAGGAGTTTTGTTGTCCTATAGTTGGTGAGCCTCGAAGCTTCCTACAGAATAAACTGCCAATTGGTGAGTGTGTTCTTCGGTGCTGTTTAGAAGAGAGGTACAAATTTGTACTAGAGACCAACAACAAGAGGAATGTAAGTTTTTCTAAAGTAGCTTGCACAGTCGCGAAACTAATAATTGATTTGTATGATAATGCATCCATTCCCCCTTTGTCTTATAGCAGAATCATAACGCTTATTAATGCGTACTACAGTTCTTACACTACCCTAAGAAAGTAATACAACCGAGATAAGGATAAGGCTTTTTTTAAAACAAGGTTGGAGAAATTTAATCTTAAGGCTAAAAATCTGTTTGACGTTGTTGCTTGTAAATGCCGATGAAGTGTATCTGTACTTGCAAAAAATCACCAGAAGCATGTCAGTGTGCGATTTTAATTGAATGTTTATGTGAAAAAAATAACAAAATCCCTGTTCTTGAAATGAGATTTTTTTATCTTCAAAGACACTTCAATCTAGGGAAAATTGGAGCTGTTGATAAAATAGTAACAAAAAAACTTACTGCAAAGGCCGAGCGGAAAGCTCGCAATCTTCAGAGACTTGCCAGTAGTACAAAAGTCGATAAACAAGGAGAGTGTTCAAAACCCCGTTCTGAATGTAGTTCTGATGAAGAACTAGAGACAATGGAAGATGAAGACTACGAAGATGAATCCGCTAAAAAGCCTCCCTGGCAGATGAGGATAAAACTTAATGCGACCTCTCTAAACAGTTACAGGTTCGGTGTTTCAGATCGGGCTACAGCTCTTATAGCTTCCAGCGTTCTGCAAGATGTTAACATGATAAAGGAGTCAGAATCTGCCTTTGTTGTAGATAAAAGTAAAGTCAGAAGGGAGAAGAGCCGTGTCAGTAGTGAGTTAAAAAATGAGTTCACTCTTCCCACAGAAAGCTGGGGTCTGTACTTCGACGGAAGAAAAGATGACACGTTGTTTGTTGAGAAGTTAAATGCCAAGCAATTCAGAAGAACCTTAAAAGAAGAACATTATTCTCTCATAATGGAGCCTGGTTCAGATTTTATTGGGCACGTATCACCATCATCCAGTTCTTCCGCTGATATAACTCACAGTATAAGTTCTCAGTTGACAGAACTCTTAATGCCACTAGAAAACTTAGAAGTTGTTGGGTGCGATGGTACAGTAACCAACACTGGTTGGAAGAATGGTGTCATCCATCAGCTAGAAAAACATGTAGGGCACCCTCTTCAATGGAGTAGTTTGTTTACTTCATTTCAACGAACTTCCGTTTCGTCATATTTTCCAGCACATTGATGGCCAAACTACAGGGCCTAAGAGTTTTAATGGCCCAATCGGACAGCAGCTGATTTCATGTGAACGACTCCCTGTGGTTGATTATGAACCAATAGACTGTTTTATTCCAGAAATAGACAAAAGCACATTAAGCAAAGATCAACAATATTTGTTGGAAATATCAAGTGCAATCAACTCTAGGGTATTGTCCAGAAGACTTAGCCGTTCGGGACCCTGGCCATTTATCCCATTCCAGATGGTTAACTGCTGCAAATAGAGTACTTAGACTGTACATAGGATCATCAGATCCCTCTGAAAACCTTAAAGAGATCGTTCATTTCATACTAAAGTCCTACATGCCTGTGTGATTCTCAGTAAAGAAAAGTAAGTACTTTACAGATGGGCCTAAACATGTATATCAAGCCATACAAGAATCGCGATATTTGTCCGAAGAGTTGCGTGAAGTAGTAGACCCAGTCATAGAAAGAAACGCATTCTTTGCACACACTGAAAAATTACTTTTAGCAATGCTTGTTGACGGGCGAGACCACATTCGGGAACTTGCCTACAGAAGAATTTTAAAATCCAGGTAGACCATCCTAACAAGAAGACCATACGAAACTTCGTCCCTCCGAAGATTAACTTTCTGGCAGGTGACTACACAGAAATAATACATTGGAGTGAATGTGTGCTGTACCCTCCTCCAATTCTAAGAAATCTTAAAGAAGAAGACATTAGGTCAGTTATTAGTTTAGATTCAAAACTAATGAGAGAAGTAGTAAAGTTTCCTTGTCACACACGGCAGTTAAAAGGTGTGTGAAACTAGTAACTGAGGCTTCGTCCAAAGTTTGCGGAAAAGAAGCCAGAGACGGATACATCAGGGCCACTCTAAAGTCTCGCTCAGTTATTCCACAGTTTTCAAAAAAATCTGATTTTAAAATGTTATAAACAAGTAAAAAAACACTGAGAATCAGATACAAACTACTTTGTAAATAATTGTATAGTAATGTAGATATGACACACCTTACATTTGGAAGGTTGGTTGGGTAGGGTGTGGGTGGGGCTCAAAGTGCAACCACCTCCACGTGGTGAGTCCTGGGTAGTTTTGTATTACAAAACTAGCGAAGTGTTGCACATAGAATGTTGAAAAAAAAATAAAACAATATATTTAATTAGTTCTATACTTTATTTTCCATTGTTTTGAACCATAAAGAGGCAAACAAACTTGATGATCAAAACATTGATTATAAGATGTTCAAATACAACAAAAAAATGATCGCAAAAACCCATATTTTCGCTATTTATCACAAACTTTAAGTACGATGCGGGAACAGAAAACTATATATTTTGGTGCAAACTAAATTTTTTAAGACTTTTTGGACCAAATGTAAGTAAAAGAAAGCTAGAACGAGTTTTTTATATTATGTTAAACGGTTCAAAAAAAAAATATGGAAAAAGTCGAGTTTTTTTGTTTTTTCCCGTAATTTTTACCTGCAATGCGCGAACGAAAAATAAATAAAAATAGTACATTGTTTACCGGGTAGGAAAAGCTTAACATTCCTGGATGACTGTGAAGATTGCTAAGTCGAGGCGCAAGCCCAGACTTAGCAACACAGAGTCCAGGAATGTGACTTTTCCTACGAGGTAAACATACTATTTTTCCGCAAATCGTTTAAAATTCGACAGATATTGATTGATTTAAAAAAAAACGCTATAATTTTTTTCCCAAATAAATGGTGCTTTGAAATTCGTAATAAAATTACTTGGGTTACTATGGAAACGTATTGAGGTTGAATTGTCAAACTTGACAATTGATATGTAAAATTTATGTAGAATACTAACAACTGTACGGAAATATCATTTCCTTACAGTAAGGAAGTCCTGACTTTTTCTTCAAGAAATTTTGACAGGAATGTCAAAATTTAATAGAACGTTTCTAAAAAAAAAATATTTTTTTTTGACCCACCCTAATATATTTATATTATATTATATATATATATATATATATATATATATATATATATATATATATATATATATATATATATATATATATATATATAAGACAAGGTAGTCGAAAATTTTTTGTGATTAGTTTGAAAAAAATATATGTAAATACTTTTTTCTTTTTGGGTGTGGTAGTCAATAAAAAATAGAGCTTTGCTAAGGCGTACTATTTATTCTGAATTCGAGCTTTCGATGGTTGTTTGCCACCAAACAACCATCGATTTTGGTTGTTTGTTAAGGTCTACAATGAAAATTACTGTGTTATATATATATATATATATATATATATATATATATATATTATATATATATATATATAATATATATATATATATGTTATATGCATTGTACCAACCGATGTTCCAATCCTTTAATCAGAAAAAGAACCAAAAAACTCCAAAAAGCAGTGCCGCCCTAACTTTGCAGACATCTACGGAAGGAACACCAAGTGAAGCCCCTGGTAGATTAGCTGTCGAGAACAAGACGACTAGATGTTTTTGGAACTAATGTAAGTCTAATACTGAATCATCTCGTATATAATTTTTGTTTTATACCATTTATTACCATATACTGTTCGATATTCCAATATAAAATATTCATTTAATTAATAATTTTATGTCGAGTTTGAATATTTTTTGATAATTACTTTAATAATTATAAACTTTTGGCGATTATTCTGTTAATCGTCAACTTTTTTATTTTCATTTTATTAAACGATTACCTGTGTCGATTATTCTGCTAATCACACACTGTCTTAGAAAAATACTTTTCCTATATTTTGACTTATTATTTTAATATTTACATTTTCGATTTATTATTTTGATATTAACATTTTGTTTTAATATTTGATATTTATATTTGATTAATTATTTTTGATTAATCCATTATCTTATATTTTTATTTCTATTTCGTTTATTGATTTATTAACCACCATGAATGATAACGGCAACATTTCTCGTCCCGCTTCTCGTAATGAGAACCAGCCTGAAATAGAACCTTATAAATTATCTGAAATATTTTCTATCGTACCCGAATTTGAAGGCGATCAAATATTTTTACACACATTTTTAAATGCTTGTGATTATGCCTACAATATGTCTACGCGCGATCAAAAACAACTATTAGTAATTCACATTAAAAATAAATTACGCGGAAGAGCAGCGCAACTTATAAGTTCAAGAAATCCATTATCGTATCTAGAAATTAAACAGCTTCTCACCTCTCATTTTGGAGACACTAGAGACTTATCTTCTTTGATACAAGATTTACAAAGAGTCAAACAACTTCCAAATGAATTGGCTCTTACATTCCTTAATCGTGTCCAAGTCCTTAATGCAAAAATGCACGCCAATATACAGAAATCTAGCCTCTCTGCTCTAGAAAAACAGGCCCAAATTGTATTAATTGAATCAATGGCGCTCAATACATTATTGACCGGCCTCGATCCAAAAATCGCTCATATTATTCGTGCTAGTAATCCAAAAGACCTTCTTGAAGCTCAAGTCCGCATCAGACGAGAGTTACAATTATCCTATTTCGAAATACAAAAAATCAATAGATCCAATCCTCCAAAACCCAATCAAAATAATCAACCCATTAGAAGACCAAACCTTCAACCACATAGATGCACATTTTGTGGACGTATGGGCCACTCGTACAATGAATGTCGTTCTCGACAAAATTCCCAAAATAATTCGCAGAATTCCAACAACTCACATAATTTTAACAATTCTCGAAATTTTAATAACCATCAAAACTTCAATAATGCTCAAAACAATGGCTTTCAAAGACCAACTTTCAGTTCAAATAATAATTTCCAAAACAATAGACCCAATGACCAACAAAGACCTCAATTCTCACCAAATCAAAATAATTCACAAGTACGCCCTTCTGTAATACATAAGAATCCTAATTTTTCGAACGATAGACACAGAGCTCATTTCGTTAACTATGAACCTGACTATATTAATGACTATACTTCAGCTTTAAATGAAAGCTACCAATACGAAGATTTCTCTGATAATAATTATTCACCTCCCGATTATTACCAGTCATTTGATCAATCAACCGATTTAATTGATAGCCAAGACTATCAGGATTTTCTCACAATCCCGAATCAGAACCACCCACCAGACAATACCAGTTCAATGAACGAATCTTTATCTCAAATACAAAATCAGATACAAACTCTGAATTTGGACGACATGAACCCATCTCTGAACTTTCCAGAACAGACTTTTCTTTAAGCCCTCTTCTTGCTGTAAACTCTAAAAACCTGTACTATATAAAAGACGCATCAAATACGTTTAAATTACTTATGGATACCGGTGCTGGTATCTCTATCTTTAAAGAAAATACCGTGAAAAATTTCAAACCACGTTTTCCCGAACAAATTACTATACAGGGTATTACAGACCAAAAAATTCTTGTCACTGAATCAACTTTAGTCCCGTTTCAAGTGGGAAATCCCCATAAGGTCTTCATTTATAATTTAGATATTGATTTCGATGGAATCTTAGGCCTCGATTTCTTAGAACATTACGAATGTACGATAGACCTCAAAAACAAACAACTAATCACAAACTTTAAAACATTACCTCTCCACAAAGTAGAAACTAATTCGCGTAACAATGAACCCCCTAATCAAATTAAAATAGATCCCAGATCCGAACAAATATTCAAATTAAAATGTCATCTGTCGAATACAGATGCAATTTTGCACAGAAAAGAAAAAGAAAAAGTCCATATCCCCAACGCGTTAGTACACGTAAATGAAAAAGGAGAATTTTTGACATCCGTAGTAAACGCAAATGCAATTCCTAAAATTATCGACTTTTCCGATATAGTAATTGAACCCTATTTAAACTACCCTATCCTAAATTTCCAGTTGAACGATAACTTGGAAAATTATTGCTCTGATAAAATTGACCGTACGAACAAAATAAAATCTCGACTTCGAACAGAACACCTTAACGAGGAAGAACAAGAATTAATAACAAATCTTTGCTTAAATTACGAAGACATATTTTACTTAGAAGGAGACAATCTTACTTTCACCAGTGAGATTAAACATCAAATTGAAACTAATAACGCCAAACCCATTTTTACGAAATCATACAGATATCCTCAGGTCCACAAAGAGGAAGTTAAATCTCAAGTAAATAAGATGATCAACGAAGGTATCATCCGGCCCTCTACTTCTCCTTGGTCATCTCCTGTTTGGGTTGTTCCCAAAAAAATGGACTCTTCTGGAGAACAAAAATGGCGAGTAGTAATAGACTACCGCAAGCTCAATGAATGTACCATTGACGATAAATACCCTCTTCCTAATATCTCCGATCTCTTAGACCAGCTTGGAAAATGCCAATATTTCACAACTCTCGATCTTGCCTCCGGATTTCATCAGATTGAAATCGATCCCAAAGATATTCCTAAAACAGCCTTCTCTGTCGAAAACGGACATTATGAATTTACTCGTATGCCTTTTGGACTTAAAAATGCACCGTCCACATTCCAGCGTGTCATGGACAATATTCTTTTAGGTATTTTGAACGAACGATGTCTTGTCTATATGGACGACATTATAGTATACTCTCCTACCATTCACGAACACATTTCCCGTCTTACTGAAGTCTTCAAACGTCTTCGAAAGGCAAATCTTAAAATCCAGCCTGATAAATGTGAATTTCTCAGGAAAGAGGTGGCGTATCTCGGACATCTCATTACCCAAGATGGCGTCAAGCCTAACCCTTCTAAAGTCGATTGTATCCAACGATTTCCTGAACCGAAAACACCAAAAGAAATAAAATCTTTCCTAGGTCTAGCCGGTTACTATCGTCGTTTTATTCCTAACTTTGCCAAACTCTCTAAACCCCTCACTAGACTACTCCAAAAAGACGTTGCTTTTAATTTTGACCCGGATTGCAAACAAGCTTTTGAAGATTTGAAAAACGCTTTAATTTCTGACCCAATTCTGACATATCCAAACTTTGAGGAACCCTTCGTCCTCACAACAGATGCAAGTGCATTCGCCATCGGCGCTATATTATCCCAAGGCCCCATTGGAAAAGATCTTCCTATAGCATATGCTTCACGTACCCTGTGTAATGCTGAAATACGATATTCGACCATTGAGCGAGAGCTCCTTGCCATCGTATGGGCTGTAAAACATTTCCGACCCTATCTGTTCGGTAGAAAATTCACCCTAGTAACTGATCACCGTCCACTCACCTGGTTATTTTCTATAAAAGACCCTGGAAGCAGACTAGCTAGGTGGCGTCTCAAGCTTGAGGAGTACAATTATAAAATTATTCATAAACCGGGTAAAACCAACAAAAATGCGGACGCCCTTTCTCGAATTAAAATCAATCATTTTAAAGAATGTGCAAATTTTCATAAGAAAATATCAATATTAGCTTCGAATGATACGGAATCTGACGAAGAGTCAAATGAAATCAATGAAGAAGAAATCACTGAACATTTTAATAGATTTGTCGAACTGTATAAAACTAAATCACTTATTGATTATTCTAAAATTGAAATATCTAATGATCAATTATTAGACAAATCGCATAAGAATATCATCACCTTTCTTAGACAAAATAAAATGGAAGAAATACATCAAAAAATATTAGACGATGTCTTCGATGAAAACAATATAGATTTTAACTTATCAAAGATTAATATATCCGGTAGTAAAACTGTCAAAAATCGGAAATATTTTATCATTCCCCTTCCTTTTGATCCTGAAACAGTAGTACAACACCTATTCTATATCGTTTATGTCGCACAAAATGAATTTGACCTATCGCAAATCCATTACGCCGAAAATCAACTCGAATTACCAATTCTAGAAATATTTTCATTTATCTTTGCCGATAAAGAAATAAAACTGAGAATCTGTCAAGATGTTATTAAAACTCCGGAACAGGATGAAATACCCCAAATACTAGATCACTATCACTGTGGCAAAAACAATCTCCATCGGGGTATAAATGAAACTATACGAAGAATAAAAGAAAAGTATAATTGGCAAGGCATCACAAAGGATGTAGAAAATTTTATAAAAAATTGCGAAATCTGTCAAAAAGTAAAGATATGTAGAAAAAACTTAAGTAACCCGTTAGTCATCACCGAAACCCCTAAAACACCGTTCGAAAGAATTAACATAGATCTTTTCGAATACCCTACTAGAAATTACGCATTAACTATCCGAGACGAGCTCACTAAATTCACACAGGCGTATCCTCTTGAAGACAAAACAGCTAAATCAGTCGTCAATCATCTTATTATCTTTTTCCAACACTATGGCACACCATTACGCATACACTGTGACTATGGACGTGAATTCGACAATGCTTTGATGAAAGATCTTTGTGAATTGTACGACATAAAACTAACCTTCTCAAGTGTGGGCCATCCACAATCTAACGGTTCTATCGAAAGATTTCACGCAACCCTAAGCGAAATGATAAGAGCTAATCAAGCTGAAAATCCCGATGAACATCCGTTCAATGTTCTGCCTTATGCAGTTATTTGCTACAATAACACAAAAAACAAAACCCACGGATTTACACCATACGAACTCATTTTCGGACATACTTCTTTTAGACCACCCGAAATACTTTACAATGAAAAAATCCTTATATCAAAATACGTTAGAGACTTAAGTAATCGTATGCAATACTTCTATAAAGTGGCACGAGCCAAGACGGAAAGACAAAAAGAAAAGGCTAAAGAAAGATTCGATCAACACGTGTCATCAAACCCTCCAGAATATAAAATAGGCGGTAAGGTTTACGTCAAGGAATCGCAAATTAAAGATAAATCCCAAAATAAATTTAATGGCCCTTTTGAAATCCAAGAAATCCACGTAAATTCTGCTACTTTATTAAATACCCAAACCAATAGAACAATGAAAGTAAATTTTGATAGATTAAAACCCTATCATGAGTAATTTTCTTTCAGATTCCTCGGACTGATCCCAGTCATCCTCTCCCAGTATACGTTAACTCCAATCAACAATACTGTTGGAATCTTTTTTCATGAAGAAACCAATCTCAAAATTTCGAACGACAAATGGACTCTCCTTGTATATAAAGACTTGCAACCAATCAGAGACGTTATCGACAAAAATGACAAAATCTTAGAAAATTTATTGGATACCATTGAAAAAGATGTACCTCGAATGCTGGCATTTAAATCCGAAGTCCAAACTCACATAAGTCTTCTCAAACAAATCTCTAGTTCTGTTAATCTCAAATATACAGAAATAATGGCTGATACGAAACAATACACATTCCGAGAGAAACGCGGACTTATTAACGGAATAGGTTCGATATGGAAATCAATTACCGGCAACTTAGATTCGTCAGATGGCGAATATTTCAATGATTGTATAAATAAAATAACCCGCGATGAATACCAAATCGAAAACTTATTGAAAAATCAAATATCGGTTACAACTTCTGTTATTAAAAACTTTAACGCCACAATCCAGAAATTACAAATAGACGAGGAAACATTCAACAATAATATTAAAGAAATTCGAGAGTCAATAATGGATATCTCTGACCAATTAAAATTCTATCAATCTCAAATCGATATGTTAAACTTTTGTGAATTACTAATGGAAAGCTATTCATTTATCGAAGACTCTTTAAATGAAATAGTAAATGCCATAACCTTTGCTCGATTAAAAATATTACATAGCTTAATCATAACCCCGTTTGATTTAATTGAATCGCTAAGGCATATATCACAATCATTACAAAAAAATAATCTTCCATTATCAATCTATACTTCAAATCTAGCTCAATATCTCGATATTATCGAATTGCAAGCATATCAATTAGACACAAGAATTGTGTTTGTCTTAAATATTCCTTTAACTGATGCAGAACAATATACTTTATATCGTATCTATCCAATACCAATACTGGATAATCGAACAGGTCTTCATTCAATATTAACAACAACAAATAAATACATTGCGCGAAATGATGATTCATTGTTATACCTTACAATAAATAGCCTTGAGTCATGCAAAACTTTGCGAGCTCGAACCAAGATCTGTTACAACACACTTCCATACCCAATCGACAGCGATGCCATATGCGAAGCCCAACTTCTGAAACGACAAGAACGCCTTCCCAGAACATGCCAGACTTCCGTAGTATTTGCCAAAGATTACAACGTCCAGAAGATCAACATGAACCTGTGGCTTATAACAGTTTCTGATCCACTGCCTATTAACATCAAATGCGAATCCAGAGACGTTAAATCGGAGATTATTTACACAAACCATGTACTCAAACTACAACCCACGTGCGATGCCTTTATTGGAAGTACAAGAGTACACTCTCAGAAATTAATCGACGTTCATGACAATGTTACATACAGAAGTCACCCAGTCAAAATTCCATTCAATTGCTGCAAACACTTCCAAATAAAATCCATCTTCCCGACTTAAAACCACTGAAGCTTAGCAGAATCAATACTGAAGACCTCGAGATAGCCCATCACAAACTCAATCAGTATTCTGAAGAACTCGATAAACTAATCAATGAACCGTTTGTCAACAAACATCTGAGCTGGTTCACCATTTTTACCATAGTTGTCATTGTAACTCTTGTTGTTCTTTATGTTATATGTAAATGCAGATCCAAGAGAAGATACAGGATAGGAATTGGCAATACCAATGACAATGACCATCCGCCCTCTCCACCAAGACACCCAGAGACAGCTTTCACCCGGAATTGGAGGAAAATCCTTCCAAGACGAAGACCCAGTATCCACCTAAGCGACGCCATAGACGAAGAAGAGCAGATCCAACTGAATACCAATAAACAGACAGTCTAAAAGTTGCTGCCACGCATCAACTTTCATCTAAAAGGGGAGCTGTTATATGCATTGTACCAACCGATGTTCCTTATCACGATGATTCCCAGGGTATCAGGTTCCACTTCCAACAACCTAAGCCGATAAGGATCCTTGCAATTGCAGTACCAGCAGAGTCAGCGGGACCCAAGCTTTTTACACGTTCCCACTGAGTCAGCATTTAGTAATATTATAAAACCGCTTGTCGCTCTTAATCCAGTATTCAGTATATTTTTGTAGTTCATTCATTATATTTTGTATTTCATTCATTTTTACCACGTAACTTGTATTTTGTAATTAATAAATTTTTTAAAAAGTCAAAAAAGTGTTTCGTGATATAAAAAAAAATATATATATATATATAATATATATATATATATATATATATAATATATATATATATATATATATATCTATATATATATATATATCTATATATATATATATATATATCTATATATATATATATATATATATATATATATATATATATATATATATATATATATATATATATATTAGAGCTAAGATTAATACTATTACAAGAATTAATATTAAACTCAACAGTCTTCCGGACTGAACCGATTATCATTGCGCCGAGCTTTCGACATACTCTTCGATATCTTCTTTAGGGTATACGAGGTCTCAGTCTCCCGAGCCCTCAGACACTTCTACGCTGATCACAAACCAATGCATTACTGGTACTTCGAACAGAGAATGGTTCTTTTATACCGTCGATACTGACCTGGTTTGGGTGGAGGTTAGCGTGGCGGTAAGCAAGAGGATTGGCCAAGTGATTGGCCGGTTGATTGGCGCGGGGGTTAATGTTAATATTTCTGACAGTAAGATTTTGGTTGATGGGTGGAACAGATGATATTATATTCCTTATAAGAGGTCTCCATGTCGAAGGTAACCGTATGCCGTCATCTCTTTTATTACGACAATTTGGCCTCTTTTAAATTTCTATGACTTTTCTAATAATTCTTGGTTTATAGAAGCGGATGTGGGCTATGGTTTTGGAGTTTTTAAAATCAATTTTGCGACCTGTGTGAAGATGATGATTACCTACAGCTGAAACTTAGTTGAAATTGCGAACAGAAGGGAATGTTCATAAATTCTACTTAGAATTTTACAATTTGTTTAGCCCATGTAGGATTGGGGGAGTCTGCACAAGTAATTACATAAAGTCGCATTGTTTCTTTGGAATGTTGTCTTTGATTTATCAGACAAAAGATAAAAGTTTTTAATGGGGGGTATAAAATGGGGGGCAAAAAAGAACATATTATGGTCTTTTTTGTTCTTGATTTAAGAATTTTCTTGATTTTGTCACTGACACCTTTGGTGTAAGGAAGAACAGCTTTTGTAGTAAAAGGGGTTGAGTCTTTGGGTTAAAATTGAGTGGGGGATTTATGTCTGTGGATGGTCCTACTAATGTTATTTTCACAGTAACTGTTTTCGGTAAGGGTATGTGTTTTAAACCAAAGAGCTCAGTGGATCTACTTGGATCATAGCAAAGGCGTATTGATTTAGAGACAAGGGTATTACTGACGAAATTGTGAAGGTAGCTAAGAGTTAGCTTTAAAATATCGATTGGTGTGGGTGGGTTTTCGATAAACATAGTAATGTCAACCTTGAGATTGGTTTTTTATGATAACGTAGAAAAACTACTAGAATAGAATGTAGACTTGTGAAAGTTTAAACTGAAATGAAATACAGTCTAGTATTTGGCCATTATAATTAAAGTAACAACTTGGTACGCTAGCAACGGCATTTATACGAAGTAACAAGAAGTAGGGAGACCTTTTTTGATAGAAAATTTTTTGAACCATAATTCAAAGCTTTTTACTAGGGGCTGTTGAACGATGCTAGAAGTTACCTTTTACTTTGACATGCATTTACGGTTTACCCTTCAAAACTACTATCTTTTTTGCTCTTTATCTGAATAAAAAAGGTAAAATTAAACTAAAAGATTACATTTCGTTACAATTCAAATTCCATGATTGTTCTACACGTGTTTCGATTTATTCATCTACTCATCAAAATACTTCAAGTGAAAGTTCAAACTAAAATAAAATGCATTCATGTATTTGGCGATTATGATTAAAGTAACATTCTGGTACGCTAGCAGCTGCATCTATACGAAGTAACAGGAAGTCGGGATACCTTTCTATGATAGCAAATTAGGTGAACTGCAAATTCAAAGCCTCTTACTAGAGGCTATTGGACGACGTTAGAAGTAACCCTTTAACTTCTACATTCATCTACTAATCAACTTTTAAGGCTATTTTGGCAATAAGCAAGCAACAGACTTACAAAAATAACTTACAAGCACTCATTTTAAAAGATTTATCTATGCTTTTTGAGTAACGTTTAGATTTTAAAATCAAATAGCTATCTTACACTATTTATATTTTGTTTATAATCAAAAGCTTTTGTTAAGTCTTTTGCATATTTTGTTTATTGCATATTGTTATCTCCAAATTTATCAAAAGCAGTTGTTAGATACATGTATCAACGAATGTCACAGAAAAAAAACCTAGTTCTCCCGTCTATTAGTAACATTTCTTCATTGTAGTCAATGTTTAACCCTCCGTTGGTCGCTATCGGTCTCACACACCGACGACAGAATTATTCATTCTGGATTTACAAATAACTGTTATTTTTCTATCGCCACTTTCTGTACCTCTCCCTATCAACCAAACTTGTGTTAGTGTACATTCTTACCTTCCTTGGTACAGTTGTGTGAGTTTTATAGTTATTTTCGGTGCCAGACTCCGTAGCGACTAACGGTGTAGCTATTACTTATTGCAGAACTTGCAGAACAGGTAAATATTTATCACCTTATTATTGCATTTTATTGATAAGTTTTTGTCAATTCTTATTTATAGATATCCTTTGATGCCGAACAACTTGGATTCCAACGCTTGTTGGAATTAAAGACAATGGATCCTACCGACGATGAAAATTATTTTGGCGATGAGGGAAGTGAAAGCGAAATCGATCAAATTGAGGAACGTGATGGTGGAAGTGAATCGGAACAAGATGTGACAGATGAGGAAGAAGAAAGTGGAAGTAATACCTTAGCGTTTATTGGAAAATATAGAGTTACTAGATGGAAAAAGGCTATTCCACCGTGAAATGTTAGAACAAGACAAGAAAATTACATAGTACGTAATAAAAACTAATGTTTGTATTTTGAGAACGATATACGAAGTGGAAATTAAAACGTCAATAAACTTACTTTAACCTTTAATTGTGGCTTATTCCCATTGAAACAGTAACTACTTGAAAATTCAACATGAAAATAGCTTGAGAACAATATTCACAATATAGTGTTATATTAGTGTTTTTCATTTTGTATGTTTTTTTTTTCAATAAAATATTTTCAAAAATATTTTTCAGTTATTCCTATACACAATATAAAATATTTGTATGAATTTTATATTAAAAACTATTTTTTTTAATTGTCGGTCTCTGACACCGTAGCGACTCTTGATGCTCAGTTTTTCCTAGCGACTAACGGAGGGTTAAACAATAAACCAGTAGTTACAAATTTAAAAGCTCACATTATTAGACACTTAAAACAGTATAAAACACCATAGTTACCTTGTGCTTTTTATCTAAACAATAAAAACGAATGTTGCAGACTAGTACTATTTCTGTAGTTTAAACCTTTAAAAATAAACCTTTAATTACAAAAGTCAGCCCATTTATCTTTGTCGTCGTTGTAATTTATATATAGTTTTCTGCAATGTACTGTAAAAAGAAATATCATTTTATTTTATCCTTTCGTATATTGAGTGTGACCCATTTAAGTATATTAAAAACATGTAGGTATACGTCATCTTATTTACTTACCGATGCACGTCATTAATCATTGACAGAGATCGAAGTTAACATACTTGCCAAAGTATGAAAAAATCCTGACTCCATTTTAAATCGAATAGGTCACATAATTATTGCTAAAGTATTACCATCTCTTTACAACGATTATTTAAATTCTTACGTGACATTTTTAAAATAAAACACAATAATTTTGTTCTAAAAAGAACAGATTTTTTTAAATAGGTAAAAATATAAAACAAGAGGTATTCACTTTAAAATTAAAAATAATAAAGTACAAAAAGTGTCAACATCGCAGCTGTCATAAGTGTTACCAATTTATGCCAAAATATCACCTTCGTTCGATTACAGTTACAGTGTATTACTAACAAAGGTTTTTCATAAAAACACTTTATAATGCATTTTTACAAATTAAATGAAACATTTTACTGTGTATTTCTTTAAGTAACCATTAATAGAAATCTTTAAATATCTAGAGTTTTTCTATTAAATCTTTTTCTTACATTTACTGATCTCTACTAAAGACTGAAACCTTTGCTGGATTCCAGCTGGATATCTTAAACGGTATATACTTTTCTTTGAAACAAAGTATATGGTGCGTTAACTACGATACTTGGTTATATATTTTGGAAGATCTAAAGAATCTCTACGTTTGTGGTATTATTAGTGCAGAGGTCTCATGGTTCAAATTTTGATGTAGGTAATAAAAAAAAGTTTAATACAGTAAGTAGTTTATCCATTCCGCCTTTTTTTATTTTATAAATCTAATTTGGATATTTTGTTATTAATAATATCAAGAAACCAAAAATATAAATTATTAATATACTTTCTGCAAAGAACATTTCAGGGTAAACAAGACGACGTCAAAGTAGCTAGAGAGAAATTAGGTATATATATTGTTATGATGTGTTGTTGTTGTATGAGCAATAAGTAAATTTGAATGATATATATATATATATATATATATATATATATATATATATAATATATATATATATATATATATATATATATATATATATATAAGTATAGGGTTTTTATCGCGCTTCTCAAAGAATTAGTTTGTAAGTCCTTTTTTAAATTATTTTTATTATAAGTATTATGAAACAAACCTATCTATCTAATATAAGCAATATCAATTTAAAACAATCTATCTAAAATTTGAAATTCTTACAATTAATAAATTATTAACAAAATTTGGTACCTTTTTTCACTGAACGCCTAAAGTGTTTCCAAAATTAAAGTTATTATCACCACTCGATATCTTCTTACTAAGCCTTGGTTATCCAACTATTTTAATATGTTCCTTCTTAATTATATCCACTTACCATATAAATATATATATTTAACTCCTTGTAGTTTCCATATAATGTACTTTGAAATATACTGGATCTTGTGGTTGTATTATTGAATGCTTATTTCACTGAATTAACTTCAAACTGTTACTATATTACTGTAGTAATAATTAATCTCTAACTGTATTTAACTTAATAATTCATTTAACTTAATCAATGCCTTCTACTAGCTAAGAATCTCTTCATAACCTCATAAATAACTGACTTAATAATCCTTAAATTGTTGTAACTAACTCCTCAGAAATAATTTTGTAACTGATTTAATATATTCTAACTAACTCACTTAACTCAATTAATAATCTTCTTGTAACTAAATTCTTGAATTATAACTTTACAAACTGATAAATGAACTGGTAACTGAATTTAACTGAACTAAACTGCTAACTCAAACTGACTGATTGACTCAACTAAAACTCTAACTCATAACTGACTGACTGCTCCAAATTACATGGCTTTTTTAAATGTTTTTCATTGTTTCTAGAACATTCCAGCAATAAATCATGTTCGAATCCTTCTATTTGTTCTATATGAACAATCTGGAATGATTTCCTGCCTGTTATGTATTATGTAAATAGTCCCATTGATATTTCTAGAGTTTTCTATCTATACTTTACTTGACTTTAGGCTCTCCAGATCAGAACTACACTATTATATGTAACTTAAACATTTATATTAAATATATTTTTACTAATTTACATCCAAAATTATATTCAAAATTAACATTCCAAAAATAAATAACTTTTTTGACTTTGACACTACAGTGTATGTTTGGTTGCATATGCTGACTCAAAATATCTAATATTAAATAAAATAAAAAAAACTTCTTAAATTTAATTCTTATGCTAAATTCTTAAAAATACCCTCATATAATTATTTTTTAATAATATTATTTAATATATAACTTACAAATTATGTCTCTAACCACTATTTAAATAAATCTACTAATCAAAACTGCATATCTGGTTGTATATATTTCTAAGTTAATTTATTGTATTTCCATTTTCAATATAATATATAAATATATATATATATATATATATATATATATATATATATATATATATATATATATATTATATAATATACAATAATCAAGAACCGTTTAATATTAGTAAGTTTTAGGGAGAGCGCCCACCAAACTGACATGGCAAGTAATAAGTTGCAAGTAGCGCGCATCTGGCATGTTACTTAAAATGTAACCAATGAAAACGAATAATTCAGCGAACACCAAAAGTGACGTTATTTATTCTAATCATTCGTTTGCATTGGTTACATTTTAAGTAACATGCTAGACGCGTGCTACTTGCTACTTGCCACTTGCCGTGCCAGTTTGGTGGTAGCTCTCACTTAAGTTAATATGTCTCTCAACGATTTTTGAATTTGTCCCCAAATATCCACTGTTTTAAATAAAAAAATACTCTCGAAATAGCGATAAACAGCAAACGAGTTTTACTAAGCTTGCCAAGTTTTGTGAAAACTAAAGAGGATAAACGAAACAAGGAACTACGAAAATAACAAAATGCCTCTTAAATATGTAAATTTGAATAGAGTCTACCTAACTTTATTCTCATACTAAACGTTAGTCGTGAAAATGATGTATTCGCTAACTAGTTTAAACCAATAGTTTGGAAGAAGTTTTATTCTGTTGTTTCAGTTCATTCGACTTATGAGTATCTACGTTACGGACAACTGTGTGAAAAACTTTTTTTTTATTAATCTAACGAAAGAAGGTTATTCTTCAGAAAAATCTTTGCATAATTTAAAACTTAAAATGCAAACATCAGATTTCAAATTTTATTAATCGTTTACATATACGTATAATATATATATATATATATATATATTATATATATATATATATATATATATATATATATATATATATATATAATATATATATATATATATATACATATATATATAATATATATATATACATATATATATATATATATATATATATATATATTATATATATATATATATATATATTATATATATATATATATATATATATTATATATATATATATATATATATATATATATATATATATATAATATATATATATATATCTACGGCATAAAGTGAACTCCGCCCATGTTAAAATTCAGGTTCAAGTGAGCTCCGTGGTCAAGTGGACACCGATATAACGGAGCTCACTTGTCCATTCCATAATATTGGCTCTGTCGATTCGTTAAGATGTACAATTTCATAATTCTTAAAAAAATTTTGGAGCTCATAAGTACCCCTGTATCATAAATGTATTTCGCTTAGTTCACGTGTATATATTATAGGGGTCGTTCAGATCTTTTTCACTGTATATTGGAACTATAAGTATATCGGTTTAAGTAAGCTCTGATAGTTTGGCAACTATGCACTTAGGCCAGCGTTCTTGATATATATATTTTATATATTTTAAACGGTTCATACGGACTCCTTTTCATACGCATTACAATACGTAATCTTCTTCTTCTTCTTTATGTGCCTATCCGTTATTAATGTTGGCGATCATATTGACAATATGTAATGGATATGTATAATACCAAATACCTGTTTTTGGTAGGTACCTGCTATTCTAAAAATAGCTTTATAAATTCAAAAGGATTTCATTACCAAGTTGGACGTGTTTTTTCATATGCGAATATTTCCTAATGTATTTTGTTAACATGAATATGTCTTTATACGTTTTATTTAAGAATACGATTAATAAGAACTTTTAGTTAATCCATTGTTTTAAGATATATTGTATACAGCTTCTTTATTATTTTATTTCTGGTTTTATCTGTTGTACTACATAAAATTGTGGATAGGTTATCTTAAAATAAATATTTAAGTGCAAAAATAGATATTTTTATGTAAAAATTGGTAGTTTGGTCAGTTTTTTCTTGATTTTAGTCATAAATTGAGCTGGTATTCGTTGAGTGGATGTTGCGATTCTAGACTTTGTATCTTTTATTCTCTAGCAGTCTAGCTACTTATCTTCGGATATTAGGTGAATTGATAGCTACGATATTGTAGAGCTTATGTATGGATGTGTGTGTGTGTCTTAATATTCGCTGAATTTGGCTGTCTAATTTATAGCTAAATCTACGTGTTAAATATGTGTTGGTGTCATCCATACTTGCAAGGTATATTCGGTAGCAGAAGCATAGAGTGCAAGCGTCTACGTTTTAAGGATGAAAGGATGCTTCTCATTTTTAGCTGACAAGTTTGCAGAGATTATTTTTCTGGTCCTCAGTTTGCCTTTTAGTTTTAAACAATGTTCTATGAATGACAAAGTGTGATACAAACTATCTTCAAGGTATTTATAGCAAGTCCAGAGTTTAAAAATTTCATGACACTATTGGATGTTTAGATTTTTAAAAGCATCTCTGTTAGGGACATTAAAGCAGGACATCTGACTTTTTCTCTGAGGTTTGGCTTAAAATTGATTCATAGTCTATTTTTATTGTGTTTAAAGTATGATTTAGATTTTTCTATACTTCAGCAACAAAAGTTTTTGGTTGTGCAACAATATAGATGTATCGTCTACATAATAAAAGTCCTAGTATTTACTGGTATGGGTTGTGTAAATATTATACAGTGTAGGTACCATTACGCTACCCCAAAGGAGACCGTTCTTCTACGTTTTCCATCTGTTATTTTTACCATTGAATGATACGAAAAATCTTCTGTTGTGTAGGCATACCCGGACAATACAAGCCATTGTTGTATTTTTGATCCAAATTTTAGAATTAGTTTTGTGCTCAGATCTTTAGTCAGGAGCCGTAATATTGTTCATTATATACGTAGATAGCAGATCCAAGCTCAACACCGTTGAAAGATTCCCTTAGCTGACTGGTTTTGTCCCCTCTCATTTTAAGTTTTTCTTTTCTTGTTTGCCTATGTTTGGCCCTCAATGTGTTTCCTGCATTAGAAGTACGTCACATTTGTGTTAACCGCATATGTCTGATAAAGTTAAGTAAAGTAAAGTACCTATCTTTATCTCTGGATATTCCCTTCTCTAATATTTATAGACATAATTAGGATAGTTGGCATTAAAAAGGCCGATTTGGTCTTTGGGATCTTTAAACCCTATAAAATATGGCTAATCTTTTACTTCTCATTAAAAATTTTAATTTTACATACTGTTACTTTTAGACAATATTTCGATCAGATTTGTATAGTAGTAAATGTAGTTAATATATGTAGAGTCTCTTTGTGAAAAATAAATGAGTTTGTAATATCGGTCACAACTCATATATGGATAATAAGGAAATAAACGGTTAAAATAGGTGTACAAAATTTTAACTACATATATCGGCGCCATTGTTCAGGAGTTGGGTTTATCTCAGAGATCAAAGGTTACGTTACATGCATATTCCAGGTTCTATTTACGTATTTTCATTCCTAAAAAAGTATATTTATAATAAAGCCCTGAAGTTACCTTTAGATTTTATGAAAAGTAGAATCTATGGAAATTAGCAAATTAAAAAATAAAGACATAATTTTGAATGGCCAACTTGAGACAAACAATTCTCCCGTCCTTAACTTATTCAGTTGCAAACTATAACGTGTAAACGCATACATCTTTTATTGTTAAACTAAACTAAAAATAACAAACTAAACTCTAAGAGAAAGAGTAAGAAGTGAAGAAATACGAGCGAGATGTGGTTTAGAGGAAATAAACGCGTGGACCAAAAGAAAAAAGCGGAATGGAATCAACACTTCGAAAGAATGACAAAAAATAGAATAGTACGAATAGCAAGAGACAAATCGCCAAATGGAAGGAGATCATTGGGACGACCGAGGAAAAGATGGTCAGACAACGTCAATTGAGGCTCAAAACCGAAGTAAAACAGGCATTAAGCCTATTTATAAAGAAGGAAGAAGAAGAAGAAGATAATAAACTGGAGTAGAGCACTTGGTAGATAATATTTATTTGTTTTGAGTATACTTATTTTACAACATAGTACATAAAATAATAAATATTTGTGTGCTCAGTTTTTTGCTCTGAATTGAAGATTTTATCTCAAAATATGACTGTACTTTATACAAATATTATTATTTTCTGAGATACCGGTATAAATATAAATTTTGAATTTCGCAATGATTTTTTAAAATTATTTTCTTGTGACGTTATGTCAGTGTTTAAGAATAATGCTGGGAATAAGGTTAAATAGGTTTTTATATTTTATTTGACGTTTAAATATTTAAATCTGAGTTCATTTTTCGAAAAATTATAAACTTGTGACAACAAATTGCTATATAACAGTACAAGGCAATATTCTTATGCTGTGACAAAATCATCATATTTGCTTTACATTGCCGTTTTTCCTGCCGTATCATATTTTAGCATAGTCTTCTGATTCATTTTATAGACAAGCGGTAATGGATATCCACAATTTGTCTAATAATATTAAGTTTTAAAAACAGCTGTGCTTTTATGCTCATTCGTTTACCTTTTGTAAAGCCACCTGAGTTATGAATAACTACTTTTTTGTATTTTTAGAAGACATACTTCTATCGGGCATATTTTAATGTGTGAATATTAGGGATTTATATAATCTTTTTGTATATATAATTTGTTTATTGATTTTACATTTTAGATAAAATTTCATAATTATAGTTCTCTTCCGTTTATTTTCTATAGTAATACATATACAAACCCAATTCGAAATGGAGAAAAACCAGCGAGTTCTAGATTGAACGTAGACATTCGTCTCTCTTTCTCCCTATATGTTATATAAAGGTCATCGTCATCATATAGTCAGAACGCAACAAGATTCTATTACCTTTTCTTCTTTTTGTCTCCTCATTACTATTGAAAACTTAGCCACGTAAATGACGTTGTAAAAATTTATTTCCCTATTTCTGAAGTGCCTTTCCTGGGATAACTTTTTTAAGTCTAGTTCATTTGATTACTTGTAATTGATTTGATAATCCCTAACAAATAAGTTGTTGATTGTAGGTAGGATAGCATGTGATTGAACAGGGATGTGTTGATAAGATGTAGGTAGTCTCATTATTCCTAAATTTGACCATATGTTACTTCCCTCCTTCATTCGTGGACGTCCTAAGGGCATTTTTTTTTCTCGATCCTCCCAATTTAGCTTGACAATGCAGTTATTAGAGAGCCTTTGGATATAGCCAGTGCAACTTTGGCGTTGAGATTTAGTTTCTTGTACGACGTTGCTACCTTTGTATATGTGTTTGACCTTGGCATTAGTTCCGTTTGGTATTGGTTAGTACTCAGACCTATATAGGTTGGAAAATACTTCTGATGACATTTCTAGCAATCCTGATCTAATTACTACTTGAGTTTTACTTACATTGTTTTGACAGTGTTCTCGTCAAATATCCACACAGTAGCACTGATTTAATTATCTTCTTATATATCCTGATTTTATAGATTCCTATTAGACTTCTGGATTTAAAAGTGTTATAAGGGTTATAATATATACATCAGTTAGCTCCCTAAATATTCATTTTTATTTCTTATGTGAGAACGTTATCTACGATATACTAAATACTGCAATGTCTTAAAATGATATTGGTTTATTGTAACATTATGCTCTACTCTATATCATCTTTTTTTGCATGTTAAAGGACATTTATTTAGTTTTTTACTGATTATCAGCAAATTTTTTTGGTGCTAATAGTATTATTTTATAGCATTCCAATATTTATTCTATGGATTAAATCTGGATAGCAAATAGTTATTCTTCATTTTCTCGGAGAAATAATATTGCTACTAATTTCAAACCTATTTTAATACATGGATACGAGTAATAGCAAATGACTAAAGCAAGTGAGGAAGAACTCCGAATATTTGAAAAGAAAATAATAAGAGACAACGATTTGAACCTTCGTCGAAGCTAGATTTATTTAATTACCTGTCTAATCGCACCTAGTTTTTGTGCTTTTATTTATATCCAGTTAATACTAAAAGTGTAATAAATTGTTGTGATACCGTAACTAACAATGGAGAATAACAATGGAGAAAATCGGTAAGGAATTTTAATCTAATTAGATACTTACTTCAAAACAAGTTGATATGAGAAATATGCACAAAAAAATTAGAGAAGTGACTGGAATGGGTGGAAATAGACAGCAAGGACACATAAAAGACAAAAAAGGAGTACTACTAGTAGATTTACCAAAGAAGTTAAGGCGATGGGAGGAGTACGTTAGAGAACTTTTCCAAGATGAAAGAGGTGAAATGCAGAAAATACAAGAATTAAATCCTTTAAAAATACAGAAGATCACGATAGATGAAATCACATATGCTATCAAAAACTCTAAAGACAATAAGGCAGTTGGATTAGATGAAATACCAGTAAAACTCTTAAAACAAGTAAAAGAGGACAACTTGGAAGTATTTACAGATTTATTCAACACGGTGTACGATACGGGAATAATACCACAGGAGTGGCTAAAGTCAGCATTTATAACCATCCCTAAAAAACAAGCAGCAAAAGAGTGCTCTGATTATCGAACACTGAGCCTCATGAGTCATACTTTTAAAGTTCTGCTAAAAATAAAACATAAGAGAATATACGAAAGGCTATTTGCCATCAACATATTAATTCAACGATGTCGGAATGTGAATGTTGATCTACACTTGTGCTTCGTTGACTACGAAAAAGCTTTGGATAAAGTAAGACATGCAAAACTAATATCAATACTTATGAACAAGCGCATTGACAGTAAAATCATAAATATAGTGCAAACATTATATTGGAACCAAAGTGCCATAGTTCAAATTGATGGGCAACACTCAGAAGAAATGAGGATCTGTAGAGGAGTTAGAAAGGGATGTGTGTTATCACCACTTTTGTTTAACTTATATTCTGAAGAAATTTTCCAAAACACGCTCAATAATATCGAAGCGGGAGTCACCGTTAACGGAAAATTAATTAATAATTTAAGATATGCAGACGACACTGTGATCATAGCAACGAGTATAGAGGATCTACAACATCTTATCGAAAGCTTGTGTATAAATAGTGCTGAGATGGGAATTACTATAAACGCCAAAAAAAAAACGAAGTACATGCTGATTACAAAAAGGCCACAAAATATACATCACCTATTGATAATAAATGGTAACGTGATAGAACAAGTAGAAAAATATCAGTATTTGGGAACTTTGATCAATGAAACCAATGATCATACTGTACAAATAAACAGACGAATAGAGATTGCCAGATCAGCATTTATACGAATGAAGCCACTCCTAACGTGCAAAAATCTAAATTTGGAGATCAGACTACGTACCATTCGCTGTTATATATTTTCAATATTATTATATGGAGCTGAGACTTGGACATTAAAAAAATGTAATTTAAAAAGAATCGAGGCCTTCGAACTCTGGTTATACCGCAGAGTATTGAAAATATCATGGACTGATAGAATTACAAATAAAGAAGTACTGGAGAGGGTTGGTAAAGAAACAGAACTAATCACCACTATACAAACCAGAAAACTGGAATACCTAGGCCACGTGATGAGGGGACCAAAATATGAAATTTTGAGACTGATAATACAGGGAAAGATTCAAGGAAGAAGATCTGTTGGCCGAAGGCAGAACTCATGGTTAAAGAATCTACGTGATTGGTACCAATGCAGATCGATTGATTTGTTTAGAGCAGCAAGTTCTAAAATAAAAATAGCCATTATGATTGCCAACCTCCGTAGGGAGACGGCACTCTAAGAAGAAGCTAATGAAGAATTAGAAAAAAGTGTCATGAAGGCTGACAACGAAAGAATAACTATCAATCATCAAATAATTTATGCTGGACGCTTAATTACACCAAATGAAAGATTACTGATCTCTAATGTTTGTCCTAGTATTTATCACACTTTCATAGAATATGAACTTAAAAAATTAGGCCTCAATTTACTACCTCCAATTAATTTTTTACGAAGAGGTACAACAAACCCAGTATATAGATATATATTGAGCTTTCCAAGACATACATTTATCTTTCCTTTGAAAGCTACATTAATTTCTCCCTCAATTGTCAGAAACCACGATCAAACATCTAATCGTATTTTCTTATCTTTAGAAAACAGATCTGTTTACTATTGTAAAAAATCTGACCATTTTGTAGCAAATTGGTCATTCTGTACAAATCCAAATCAGAACTTTACAACAACAGTGCCAACTACTACTATAAATATAGTAATTAATACTCTTCCACCCTTAATCACCCTTAACATTATTCCCAAGTTCTCAAACTACATACACAGATAAAAATATAACAACTACCCAGTTATCAACAATACCTAATATTTCACAACCTCATATATCAATCCCAAACTATTTCTCAACACTTGCATACCCTATCAATAACATATCAATAAATACTGTAATTTAAAAACTAAAATTGCGTAGCCAAGAAAAAGTAGTCATAACCCAAAGTACTTTAACAAAGGTGAACGAATTATTAGCGTAACAGCTGTTTTGAAAACTAAATATTATGAGACGAATTGGGATATTGTATTACAGGAAAATATGATATGACAGGAAAGACTAATGACTCTATAGCTAATTGATACATAAATATCAATGTAACGCAAATCGTATGATTTTGTATATAAGACAAATAATATTATATTCTAAATTATACCTATAGAGATACAAATAGTAAAACAAACATAAACAACTATTATACAATATAGTAAATATTTATTTAGATAAACGTAAAGGTTAAAACATGTTTTTTAATTCGCGGTAAAAGATTTATTAGAGTTTAGCACATAAGATAAATTCGTAACAAAATTCATATACCAGTAAATGGTAATCGTTACAGCAGCGAAGTAATTTTAGCAACAGATATGTAGGCTGACCCTTGACATATAGCAACCACAAAAGAATCGGCGATAGCGCAAAGGGCAGCTACCCCTTAACCAAGACACGACTCTCTTGTTTGGCAGATAGCACTTGTCTCTTCGACGACTAGGCAGCCTTCACCCCTACTGGATAGAACGACTGTCTTTGATGACTAAGCAGTCTTCATCCTTACTGGATGGAATGATTGTCTTTGATGACTGAGCAGCCTCCACTCTTATTGGATGGAATGACTCTCTGTTAATGGGCTAATTATACGTATAGAATTAAAACATGAAACATGGACGACGAAAAAACAAAATAAGAGCCGATTGAGCACCGCAGAAGGAAGAATTATTAGAGAAATATATAAACCTGTTATCGATAATATTACAAATCAATACAGATTGCGAAACAACCGCGAACTAATTGATTATTATGACCAACTAGATAAAGTAAAAACATAAATAACATCTTATACGTAATACCTTGTAAAAATAATATTGTACATTTTTAAGAACGAACTCCTATTTGAACATTGAAGCGTCAAATAAAATATGTAGTACATAATAAATATTGTGGCATATTTCTTTCATTCTATCCAAAAAATAAAAAAAAATAAAGTCAGACATATTGAGATGGATTACCGAATACTATTATAGCATACAAGTAGTTTGAGCTACCAGATATTTAAATACATTAAAACTTGGTGTGAACATTTTGGATAAAAGAATAAATTTGATTTGTATATTACACATGTAGTTGACGTTTCTTTCTCCAAATTCTTTTTTAGAGTTCTTTTCTAGACACGTACTAAACAAATTTTGTTTATATTGCAGTTTCTTCTTTTTGTAGATTTAATAGTGATATGAGGATATCAGTTAGCTACATATACATAAAATACAAATAGACTGACTGTTGCAATACAGGTCCGTTTCCCCAGTGCGACAGAGAAAACTGGCGAAAAGCAGTCCCTGCATCTCTTTCTAATTTGCCAGGTTTATCGAACGCGTGACCTAAATGACCAATGAGAAGGTCACGTGGTCGATAAACCCGTCCCATTAGAAAAAGATACAGATATTGCTTTTCGTCAGTTTTCTCTGTCGCATTGCGGAAACGTGAATGTATGGCAGTATTCAGTCTATTTGTACTATATGTCTATGGTTTGCTACATGCATTTTCGCTTTTTTTTTATGTGACAGAGTTATCAGCAATATCTAAATAGCTCCAATCCTTCAAAAGTATATGGTTTTATTGTTACATTAATGCTCCATTCTATATCATACCTTTTGTCTGTTAATGAACTTTTACTGGATGGAATTTCTTGTTATTGACTATAACACCGTTTTTTTAACAGAAGTTTTTATTAACTTTTCTTTAATATAATTATGTATGCAGATTTGTATTTTGATCTTCTCACGGTGCTAAAGAGCAAATGTAATAGTTTATTGTATTTTTCCATAAGATTTCTAGTTTTTCACTGTGTCGTGGCTCCTCTTATTTCTTTTCCTACGATTTACATTAATTCATTTAATTATTATTTCTGAAATTTCAAGTTTATACACAGTTTCTTTTGTTCCGCTTATTTATCTAAGATATGTTATTCATTCTTATCTATCTATCTATCTATATAAGGATTCGTCGCCGCCTTCCTTCTTTCAGCCAACGTCTCCAGTCCTGTCTGTTCTGCCATTCTCCATCTCTAAGGTCTCGTTTTTTCCATGGCCTCGTCCACTTCATCCCTCCATGATCTTCGGGGTCTACCGAAGATCATGGAGGGATGAAGTCTTCGGGGTCTTTTTCTCCTTCCTATTGGGCTCCAATCCAAAATCCTTGCTATCCACCTTGTATGATCTGTTCATTCTTATCTATAGATGTGCTTATTCCCTATCAATTATCTATCAATATTTGAAGTCTTTTTTTATTTGTTTTAGTCATTGTAATGATTCGCATCCGTACATAAAAATAGGTCTAAAGCTTGTATTATGCTCTAAACTCCTTCAGTGGTAGTATTACCAACTGCGATTATTGTTCTAAGATATTTAATGTCTTCCATACTTTAGAAATTGAAATTGTTGACTTTAACGTTGTATCTAGATTTACTGACGGTCCTTATGTTTATGCGCTGGTATTTGGTTTTCATTTCGTTGATTTTACTTGAAACTTTTTTCGTGTTCTCTGGACTTTGTTCAGTATGTCGTTTACATATTTATAGATGTAATCATCAGCATAACTAGGAGCTGCTTCATACCTTGGGCCGTTAATGGATTACATCGTAAATCGGCGATGTTTCTATTTTAATAAATTGTTCTTTAATTTTTTGACTATTTAAATCGAGAATCTGTATTTTATTCGACTGTTTATTAAGGCAGAGTTTCTTGGGGCCAATTTCTCTCTCAAGGTTTTTGTTTCCCGTATCAATATTACAACAATTTTGCTGAATGCCGACATAGGAAACCCGTTGGTATGTACATACTCTTTCGATATCTTTTTGTCTCGTTATAAAGTGAATATTAGTTTATTAGGAAATATGATATTGTCTAATAATGATTAAGTTGTTTTTCTTTGCTTTCTCAGACTGCTACCGTCGTGCCTTCTGGTATTTGATATTTCAACCGTCAAGCAACAATTCCTATATGCATTAACTTAATGCTGATATCCTGCTTCCCCAATCCAGTTAGCAGTCCCGAAACCAATAAAATTGCTACATTCAAGTTTTCTATTAAGCTGCCCAGAACTATAGGTACGCCTTATTATCTTACTGATGTTAGTGCTGCCCCTTATAAGTGAATAAAATATGAAAGGAAGGTTTTGGTAATTTAATAAGATCCTTGTGTTACAATATAATGTCTCCGAGAAAGTAAAGTAATATCAAAACGCTATTCGGATTTAATCCATAGCTAAAATATTAGAATGCTATAAAATAATGCTATATATTAGCATTAATAAGTTTATAATGGATACTAAAGTTTGAAAATAATTAGAGCAAGTAATTTAAATTATCAAAGTGCTTATTAAACATAAAAATAAAATAAAATTATATTAACAATTTGTATTATAATATATTTAAAAACAGTAGCCAAATATTCTTGGAATTCCTCGACGACTAACCTGGTGGATATTTAAATAAATTTTAAGTTCTAAAATGTACCTGCTCTAAAATTTGAAAATCTACGACTAATACAACTACTGGCAACATCGCAGGAGCTTAGTTGTGTACGCTAAAAGCTGTATACGGATCCCAAAAATGTTTTATTCAGTTACGGAGTCCACTTGATCCGACGTGTTGGTCGGAGTCTACATAAAGCGCTACTCAGATAATAATATACACGGTGTATATTCTACTGGAGTTAATATAATACCGTTTTAGTACGGAGCCTACATTAACCGCTAGAAGTATATATATATACATATATATATATGTATATATATATATATAATATATATATATATATATATATAATAATCGTTTACGTATAAAGTACATTTATATTTCTTAATATCGAAAATTGTTATTATTTTTATTGTTAAAATTTTTTAAATTTTTATTATTGAGTTAATGTATCGACAATTAAGATCATTGGCATGGTACAGTCAGGTATCTAGTGTAGTGTGTGTGTGTGTGTGTGTGTGTGTGTGTGTGTGTGTGTGTGTGTGTGTGTGTGTGTGTGTAGAGTAATTGTCTTGATACTTAGCAAAGTCGACGTCATTGTCTTTGCTAAGAGACGCTAATTGTATCCGAACGTCTGCGGTCCCTCCGGTGAGTACCGATCGCACAAGGATAGAAATTATTTTCATTCATTAATTTTTAATAAACGAAAATTTCTCCACCCAGGTGCGATTCGAACTCACGACCTTTAGGTTCAAAAGTAGTCGCTCTTACCACTGAGCCACAGAGGGGGTTTATTAAAATTTGTTTGTAACGATTGTATTTTAATATGCAATTATATCAATTTATTCAATATTTTTTTTTTAATTTGCTTTAAAGAACCGAAACAAATTTTTATTTCTTACAAATATGGCAAGTCTTCTTACATAAAAAAATTATTAACTATTCGACATGCATTGGATTTTAATGTAGATCTTTTGTTTTGTGCATATGTTTTTCCTTTTAAACTACACTTCCAACAACTTTTCATAATAATAATTTTCGATATTGTGAAATAGAAAGGTACTTTACTCTTAAACAAAATACTTATTTTTGACATACATTAGGTTTTAGGCCATACCGCTATTTTTATAAAATTAAGAATAAATTTTCTTTTGTAAATAAAAAAATTAATAATAAAAGAGTTATCATATTTGGAATAAATAAAAATTATGTTGGCTATCAATAATTTTGTCAAAATTGTCAAAATGTTTTATTTTTATTTTAAGGATATTTCAATACTAAACTATAGTTTTAAATTTAAAAAACTGTTCATAATAAACAATTTTTAATATTGTATGTCACTATATGTAACTATGTACGTACGTTACGTTCGAGGAAAACTCATATTTTTTGCCATACCTGGTATAAGATTGATACAATTTGATACCTGATTATTGCATTTTAGATAAGGACCATGCAGAGCTTTTTGTAAACAATAATTTTTTTCCTAAAATTAATAATAAAAATGTTTACCAAAAATTTTCAAGTTACTTAAACACACTCATCATCATCATCATTCTCAGCATATTCTACCGATTATTGTGCAGCCTCCCTTACATAGTCATTCTATACTTCTGCCCACGATTGTCTAAAATTAGCTTTTATATGCTATATTATACCGGCTTGCTTCCTTATGTCGTAGTCATTTCTTAAATTTGGACGTCTTCTTGGTCTCTTGGCACCTCTTGGATACCACATTGTAACTCTAGGAGACCACTTATTGCCAGTTCTTAATGCTAAAATAACCCAACCCACTGCCATTTTAAAGATTAAATTTTATGGATTGCATTAGGAACCTTCGTTTACTGTCTGATCTACTCTATTCTTTTTCGCTATCTTTTTGTTAAACTTAGCATACATGCATCACTCCATTGACCTTTGAGTGACTTTGAGTTTCAGATTTATGTTTTAATTTTCCCAGATATACATACTCCTCTACTGTCTTAAGTATGTATTATTATATCTTGGACATTTACTAGCTGGTTGTACATGTTTTTTTGGCCCGTTTATTTGCTGCTAACTGTATTTAGGTCGCTTATAAATTTTTGTAGTTCTGCAGAATTATTATCAATCAGAACGATGTCGTCTACAAATCTTGAATGGCTGAGGTATTCTCCATTAATGGATATTCCTTTATTTTGCCAGTTTATTTTGCTAAATAATATTTTCAAGCTTTGGTGATATTGCGCCTCCTTATCAGACACTTCTAGTGGTGGGAAATTCTGAAGTGTTTTTATAAATGTTTACCTTAGCTTCTGCTTGTGTGTAGATATTTGGTAAAGTTTTTATGTACTGTTTGTCAATGTGTTAGTTGGTCAAAGCTTTTATTATTCCTTGGGTATATATAGAATCGAAATCCTTCTTAAAGTTAATGAAGGTTAAGGCTAGCAATATTTGATATTCTTTAGCTATACTCATTATTTCTTGAATCGTATGAATATGATTAATGTACTGAAACCACTTCTACAGCCAGCTTTCTCTCTTGGCTGTGCAGCATCTAATGCGTTTATTAATTGGTTGTTGATGATCTTTGTGAACATCTTGTATATCACTGGTAGTAAACTTATGGGTCTGTAGTTTTTTATATGCTCTTTGCTACCTTTCTTATAAATAAGATTTATGTTTGCTCGATTCCAGTGGTTTGGTGTGCATCTCGATCTTTGGCATATCTAGTAAATATATAAAACAGAGGTAACTCAGAGGTAATCTTAAATAAATTAATACACATTGAAAATTCTAATAAGTAAATCTCAAAATAAAATAATTGTTTTGGATACCCAAGTACATAAAATTAAATAATAACAACAATAAATTATTAAAATATTAATTTTATAAAATCAATATTAAAATAATTGGTGAAAGCATGCAATTTAAAAATGCAAATGCTAGGAATGATAAACATAGACAAAAATAAATACCTAAGCATACTGCTAAGTCAAAGAGGACAAAGTTCTACACAAACGAAAGAAATTACCTGCATAAAACAAAGTCTAGGCTAAACAAACGAGTTAAAGAAAGAGATGCACATAATTATACACAAAACAAATGATATTTTCAACAAATCAACTAAGAGATCTACAACTAGGCATCTACATCAAAGAACAACACAATGCATACACATGATCTACACCAGATTGAAGATAAAAAAAAATGAAAGTAGCTATACTACAAAAAATTTCAAAGCGCCATAACTCTAAACCAGATTTTAAAAAGTAGATATGCATAGACTTATTTTAACTGCAAAAGAAAAAATTTAGAAGAAATAACATACGTAAAAATTCGTAAAAAGACAAAAAGGTACACAAATCCATATAAAATGGCATATAAAATCTTCAAGATACCCTATATATTTTAGAAAACGAAAATAATATTTTGTACGTGTGTAAAAAATGAATGAGAATAAAAGGATACAATAAAAAAAAAAACATGAAAACTGTTAATTTCGTCACCCTCTATATATATAGATATAGATTTAAATGTTTATATACCAATATACAGATATAAAGCAAAACTCGTTATAAATAGGACACGTTTGGGTGCCATAAAGAATAAGTAAGAAATACATGTAATAAATACATAAAAGTACGTTTAAGTATACATAAGTACCTTAGTAAGTTAAAAATAGGTAAAAATACTGTACTAAGGTAAAAATGCCTACAATATATCATGACAAGCCGTGATAAAATAATTAACAAAACATAAACAAAAATTAGTTAAGATGAAAAAAAAAAAAAAGGAAACAGACTATTTAGACACCACCACAAAGTACCTTATATAAAAAATTAGCCAAAAAATATTAGAGAAACATGAAAAATAACAAAAAATAGTGTAATGGTAATGTGTTTTAAACCAACATGTTAAAATTAAAATGTATATTATCAAAATGAATCAAAAAAGTATCAAAATAACAAGATTTGAAGAATGAAAAAATTGATAGTGCCTATTTATTAATATTTGTAAATTATTTGTCACCAATTAAAACTTACAGGATAAATCTAGAAATAATTATATATTACGTTGAAGTGCCAATGTGATTTTCATTTAGTAATCAAATTATTTAGTGATTTAGTTTTATTATTACACATTAGCTCACAACTTTCAGAGGTAGTGTATTGTTATCTATTGGCACTACCTAGTTGTAATGCTTACACATTGGCGCCCAACGTGGGGCAAGAAGCAAATCTGGCCTAAAGCTTTGATTTTAATTTAATAATATTTTTTCATTTTTATGTACAATAAATAGGATCAGTTAATATCTTGTTTCTCTGGTCCCAGCCAAATTCATTTTTTAGATTTACTTTTAACCTAAGACGTTCTCACACCTGAAAAATTGAGCTAGATGAGGCCTAACAATTGGCTCCCAAAAAAAGTTGTCCGTTGTAGTGTTACACATTTCCTCACAACCTTTAGAGATAGTTATATTGTTACCCATTGGCTCCACCGTTGTGGACGGATCGTTCGATGGTTACACATTGGCGCCCATCGTAGGTCATTGAAATTTTTAATAATTTGATGCTAGAGGACACTATAGTCGAATACGAGATATAGAACAACCTCAAACTCAAACAACCAATTAATTAAAAGAAAAAACACGTTATATTCGAACTTTTTGAATGTTTTTCTATTTCTTACAGATAAAATATTTATATTTAAGTGTAGATAGATACTTTCTTAAAAGCTAGTTAAAATTTGAAAAAATCGCATTTTTAGGAATAATTTTGAATAAAATTTCTGCAAAAAAAACGAATAGGTCTACTTACTATAGGTATATACTAACAAAAATGTCCTCTAATACCTGGCTATTAAGATTTCCTGATCCCCCTTAAATTTTGTCTATTTTCCTTGAGTATAACGCTGCATAAGTGCAAATGTATACATTTGTAATTGTTATATTATTGATGATATCCATTTCAACAATTTTAACAAAAGGTATATTGAGAAATATTTTCGTTTATGTGATATAAATTATGTCACAAATAACATGTTACATTTAATCATATAAGTTTACCTAGAATAAGCGAAATAATTTGAACAGAATCTTGTGCAACCAAATTGACAATTCTCCGGACTCGTGGATAAATTTCCAAGGACAATTTCAGGATTTATATAAGTCAATTTTCAGTAATTCTTTTCATATTTCCGTTTATGTAGGACTCCATAAACTCTTTTTAAATCTAATTTATCTTCTAAATCGCCTTTCGACGACTTTTTCGAACGCTAGTATTCGACGAATACGGAAGAATCAATATCAGAAAAGAATAGAGAAATCTAAAATACGATAATCAGGTAACGTTTGTTACGAGACTGAGGAAAAATAGGTGAATGCGTTTTACTGTGTGAATTCTCCAGTTGCTGCTTGCTTACAAAAAAAAAATTCTTTCCTGTAATTTTCATTGTTGGAACTCGATAGAAATTCGTATACCAAATAGTTTCGGAAGAGCTTTCTTTGACTTTAAGTGATACTTGATACCTCGCTATACATAAAATTCTTTAAACCAGAATTAAGTTAGGAACAAAATAATCAACAATGTGACATATAGAAACCGTGTTTATGACCACATTCTGTTTTAATTATGTATATACATTAGATGAATGAAATCGAAAAATTAAAAATGAACAGATTTTGAAAAGGTGGACTGTCGCGTTCAAAATAAAGAGCTGTCTTTTTTACATAGAAAATAACTTGTTTAAATAACTTATAGTCTGGGCAGTAGGGATGATCACGCTGTAAAAAATATAATTTGGTTTTTTGCATAATCATTTTGCATTATTTTAAATAGTCCCTTTATAACAAATTCTTATATTTGCATGATTAAATTATGACCAATAATTGTGTAAACAAAATTTTTTCACAACCAATTTTGGAGTTTTATCCTGTAGCTAGTCAATGCTATTTTGAGATTTATTTATTTTTTTCCAGCAATGGAAAGTAGCGGTCATAATAAATCGGTAAAGTCATAATAGTGCTGAAGCTGAACAAAAATCTGAAAAAATTATATCATATATAGGCCAATCTTATTTTAACCATCTTACACTTCTTAATTAGACATTAAGAGGAATGCTCTGACTTGTACACAGTTGAATCAGATGTGTTTAAAGGCAATGTTTTTGGACTTGTGCTTTATTACGCTATTATACACCATGAATGAAACACACTCAACGAAAGTAGGTGCATTCGGGGATGATATATTGCAATCACAATAAAATGCAAACACTGCTATGAAGCGCCTATAAAATTGTCTCAACAATTGTCGAACTTGTTAAGACAGGTTTTCCATTTCACCAAACAATTGGAAAATAAAAGTAAATAAAGCCAAATCTAAGTATGTATTTAACATTTTTAATGAAAAGGGATACTTACCTACCGTCACAATAAATGGTATACAAATACTATTTATACTGGAATAAAATATATATTATAATAGCTTCAGAACAATATAAATGGTATACAGTTTCAACAAACCAATGACATAAGGTACAATGCTACGCATTTAGATTGACGTTTGACGTGGAGAACACATATTTTCACAAACGAAACAATTGGGACTTGGACTGTACCAAATATATTGGCTGATTGGCAGGCTAAATCTAAGCTAAAATTTGAAAATAAACTTCCAATCTTAAAATTAAACCTAAAGTCGGTATGGAAATTCTGCGGTGCTGCAGTAACTCAAACCATGAAATCCTCCAAAAATTTTAAAATAGTATTCTGTACATAATAACAGAGGCCCCGTGGTACGTGTCCGATATGTTTTCGAGAGAGAAAAATATAGCCGTTCTTCTTCTTCTTTCAGTGCCTATTCGTTCCGAATATTGGCAATCATTCTGGCTATAATTATTTTATTAACTGATGCTTTAAATAGATTCGTTGTTGTTGTGGAGAACCATTTCCTTAGGTTCTTCACCCATGATATTCTCCTTCTCCAATTCCTCGCTTTCCGAATACTTTACCCTGTAGGATTACCTTCAGTAATCTGTATTTAGTGCTGTTTCTCATTATATGTCCGAGATATTCCAACTTTCTCCTTTTAATGGTATACATCACCTCTCTTTCTTTGCCCACTCTTCGTAATACGGTCTCGTTGGTTATCTTGTCTGTCCATGATATCCTTAGAATTCGCCTGTATAGCCACATCTCGAAGGCTTCAAGTTTTTTCTCCATTGCTTAGCATAGCCGTTAACAAAAAAAAATAACACGATACAGTGGTGAACACAAACATAAATTTAGTGATCATGATAATGTGCGTGCGTGAGGTTGTAACTTTATAAACGTCACATCTCTATTAATTTATATTTAAATAATTATTTTATTTTAATTTTTTTTATTAATTAATCAATTTCCTTATCTCCAGTTTAGTTTTTTACAATTTTTGAATTAAAAAGTAGTTGGCATCCTCTGTTTTTTTTCTTTCTCTGTCTTTCTTTTCTCTCTCTCTTTCTGTCACGTGGAATAAATATTCGCCCTCTCTCTTTCTGCCCGGTAGACTAAAAATTCTGTTCTGTGTTGACAGAAAAGCCAGTTCCATCGTATAGGAACATTTTATGACACCTGTGCTTACTTCATTCAGCCGCCCTACTTTCTGTCAGTAAATTTTTCTAACGTAGTGGGAATATATTTTTTTTATTATTGGCGACGTGCAAGTACTTGGAGGATATACGAGAAACGATCGTGCGTGAGTAGTGGAGAAATCTTGCATCTTTTACTGCACATTTCATAGATTTTAGATTTCATAAATTCATATTGTCAACTGTCATATTTCATATTCGTTTTGTTTATTTACACCTTCTGTCACCGTGGAAAATGGGATTTAGGAAATGCTGTGTTATAAATTGTAAAAATACAACAAAAAATTGTCAATTTAAGTTTTATTCGTTTCCAACTTCGAAGCATAAAGCTACTACAAAGAGAAAAAAGGATTTTATAATAAAAAAGCATAAGTAACATAACCTAAATTATGCATTATTCTTGCGCCCGATTTTAAAGTCAGTTGAAATAAATAATAAATAAAAGTTCACTTTTAAGTGTAAATTTTAGTTTCATAACACTCACTTGGAGTTCATTTTAACTCAAAAATCAAGTTTAATGTTTGAATTTTATTTTTTTGAAGTTTACAAAAATGCAAGTTCAAGTTTTTCTGAAGATGCATTAAGATATATTCGCTGTCCAAAAGTTTACAGGGAAAGAATTAATTGTTCAAACCAATATGATGATATCATGGGCTTAACCTGCTAATTTATGCATTAGCATTATTTATGGTAATTTATTTTTCTTAATTCTTCTACTCCACATAATTCTTTCATTCTTTTTTGACATTTGCCACTACTAAAGCTTTTCCCTTTGACTCGTGCTTGGTTGAAAAGTTATTTGATGATTTACTTTCTCAAATCCAGTTTTTATTATTTCATCCATATTAACAGTAATGCTGTAATTCAATAATATATTTATTTGTATTTACGCTACATCAACGTTTACCTTTTAATAACATACCGACATAACCTCAATCTTACTTTTTCTTCTTATTCTTTTTTGGGGCCACGTCCTTGACAGTTATCCGGTAACCTCGATCTAACATGAAAGCGCAGTAAATTTGGCTGATTTACGACACCAGGTGTCGCTGTTCCGAACTTGCACGGTCCCAATAAGATTCATGTTATCGTCTTCAACATTTTCTTGGGGTAAGTACTTTCATTGTAATATTTATTCTATTATTCTGACAGCATTCTCAATATTTATAACCTTACTTCTTTCGAAACCACGTTTCTTGATTATGATTTGTTCTCGATTATATGCATTTTAGGGATCTAAACAAAATTTAACTAAGTAGTAATAATTATATTTCATTTTTAGCCTTGCCATTCGCTATTTGTTAAATTGTAATTTTTTAAAAAGTCAAGAAAATTTTACCCCTTGTGATTCGTCTCTAATATGAGTTGTTGTATTTTTAATTTATTGACCGTTTTGAATAATTTATGGACCATATTCTTCATGACTATTTGCGCCTTCATTTACGAATATTAATTGTAATAATAAATTCTATCTATCTATCCAATTAGCCTTCTTCGGTCCATCTTTGGACATAGGCCTCCCCAATCCTTTTCCATTCTTCTCTGTCTGTCGCTACGGTCATCCATCTAGAGCCCACGTGCTTCTTGATATCATCTGCTTATCTCATGTGGGGCCTTCCTCTGCTTCGTTTATATTCCCACGGTCTCCAACTTATAAGAATTTAGTTCGATCGGTCTTCTTTTTGTCTTATATTGTGTCCGGCAAATCTCCATTTCAATTTTGCAACTTCTTGTCTAACATCCCTTACTTTTGTTTTCTCTCTTATCCACTCGTTTCTTTGTGTAGTTTCTCTGTCCAGGGGTGTAAGGTTGTGTTATAGAGGTAGTACCTTTTATTGGAACGACCAAATCGAGCGTCATAGACGGGAGATGATTCTTGATAACTGGTCCTCATAAGACACCTAACTCTCACTTATGGCTCCTCATGCCACACCCCGGGCAACTGCATTGCTCTGCAGGCTAAACTAAGTGAGGGTAACCAGGAGTTTTCTGACCCGGAAAACTAGTACCTGTTTAGGGTCCCTTGTCCAGGGTTACGGATGAAGACCACAACGGTATCTACGGCGGAGAAGAACAGCTTCGGTACGGTGTGTATGGCGGAAGTGGCACCCCATTTTTAGGGTTAGTATAAAATTAAATGTAGCGTCTGATCCAGAATGGACGGCTACCAACAGCGTCTGACCCAGAATGGGCGGCTGATATTTCACTCACCAACCCGCCTGGCAAGCGTGGTGTTTTAACTGCCATTACCCCCCCCCCCCATTTTTATCATGGCGAATAATAAAACAAAAGGAAATGGTCCCCAGGTGGGTAAGAAATTTTCTGAATCCCACACCTCAAAGGTCTGTCTCACGGTATCTGGGGGAGGCAATAATTCGCTTTTGATTGATAAAAACAAAAACCCACTAAGACGAGCACAACATAAATAAAAAAAAAACCGTCAACCTGTCAATAGGGACGTACAACATTAGATCAATGTCCACAGATGAACAAGTACATGAACTGGAAGAAGAATTAACAAACATAAAATGGGATATCATAGGCCTATCAGAAACTCGAAGAAAAGAAGAAAACCGAATACAGCTAAAATAATAAATTAATTGACCATATTCAAGAATTTATTAACCACTTAATCGGGAGACTATATGTTACAACTGCAACTCTCCGGAGGACATAACATTTAGTTGGGAGAACACACAAGCAGCCCATCGAAGCCATAAGTATCATCCTCATGAATTGATCGTTAAGCTTTGGCAGGGTTATTTATTGTTTTTGTTTTTTTTAATTAATATGACTGGTTAAAATTTGTTTTATTTACTATCAGCTAAGGGTTCAGATTTAATTCCTAGTTTAAGACAAGACGAACTAACACTTAAGATACTTAGCTCAGCAAGGCATAGATGATAAGCTTCCATGGTTGATTTTATATATTATTTTTATAATAGTACTTCAATTCTCTTTGGTAGTCTTGGCGTACAACGTACTCGAAACCACGGGTGAGGTGTGTCGGTTAAAGCGATTCAAACCAATGTACTTGGTAATAGAATAAGTAAGATAGTAACAATATGTTAAGTAATATTTTTTTTAATTAATAATAAATGTATTTTCTCGATGAAGAAAATTCCTACATGTCCCACTCAATATTCGTCAAAAATTTTTACTTATGGTTGCTAAGGACATATATTGTAAATAAAGTGAAGACAAAAAAATGTAATTTAGAAAAATTCATGCCAAACAATGCCAGAAATATAAATGCAAACATGTGTAATTTGGAATGTAGAAAACATAAATCTATTTTTTTGTACAAAATCAGATTGGCTACAAAACTACAAAATATTAAAAAAACAGACTCTAAAAGAACTATTCTATCAAAAGACTTTATACAAAACGTAGTACAGAGAGGTACAGAGTATTAAGAAAATTTGCGTAAATAAGATCTGGAGTAATGGTCACAAGAAGTAAGAGATTTGGCTATAAACCGTGCGAAGAATATTAAAAATGCCTACTGACGGAAGCAAGACCATATTTTAAAATAAATTACAGTAACTTTAAAACAGATCCAATAGAAGAAGACAAAGCACAACCACTGAGTGTAGACGAGTTAAGCCGCACCTTAAAGAAAATAAAAAACGCACAAGCCAGGTCCGGACAGGTCAAACGCAGACCGTCATTACTAATAGAATTTATTGGCGGATCATCATCATCATCAGTAGATCGACAACCCTTTCTGGGTCCTGGCTTGTTTAAGGATTTCCCGCTATTCTGTTCTGTTGCTTGCTTTGCTTTTTTAGTTCGTAATCTTAAGTGTTTTCACCTCTTGTTTCACATTCCACATATCCCATCCATCAGACGTCTGATCTTTATGGATGTTATGACCTCGGGTTCATTGTATGCTGTGTATAGTTTGATGTTATATCTTTTGCGCCATATGTAATTTTCCTTCACCTCCTTATATATGTGTCCAAGGATTTTTCGTTCAACGTAACTTATAGGTTCTCATCCTTTTTCGACAGTGTCCATGTCTCTGATCCATATACAAGGACCGGTTTTATCCGGTTTTATATTGTATATCTTGCATTGGTTTTTTTTGTGATGTTGTTATATATTAGATATTGAAATGTTTAGCGAGGTTAAATCCGCTGTCACCATTGAAATACTAGCGGAGTAAAATTACTGTAATCCCTATAACATCCTCGGCCTAAAATTTAGAGGATGCTTATCCCTGCGAGCGAAGGCAAGGCTTACTAGTCCCACTAGTCTGAATTGGCTGGTTCGCCCTCCCGAGTTCAGGAGGGCAGGGAAGTCTGGAAAAAGAGTTAAGGACTTCTATGTCTCAGGTCCTGTAAAGAGTTCAGTCTATGGGCTTACTTTAAAAGCCGGAGAAATGCATAAGCGGAAATTGTGTACTCTTCTAGTCTCTGCCTGTAACGGCCGGGAAGGAATAATAAAACCAAGTTTCGAGTCTACAAATGTATTAAATAGACTTTATACTACAATTAAGTTAACAATCTGTCAGTTATAACCCATAAAGGTTCGTTCAGGCGCGAAGGGAGACGAAAAGAGACCTTAGCAAGAAATTAAAGGGTAGACAATCTGCGTTTCTATATATTACTTGGGTTAGTATAGAGATTTAGTTACCTTCGCATATTTAGGCCATAGCTAATAAATACGCCCTTCTGTCTCACTGGAATTCAGGTTCAGTTGTGGAAACACCGCGCGCTATCACGAGTTTTCGAAACTCCCGGTACTTGGCACTTATAAGGTACTATTATCTCGCCGACAGACAAATAGCGCGTTCTCTTTATCGCCTTGTGACGCGGAGCCTTTACAGCGGTTAGACACCTACTGACTCCCCTAGCCTACTTCATTCGTTTTTATTAACCGTATTTCCGAGGTCGAGCTTTTGCTGACTCAGTACTCATGCGGTGTTATTTTTTTTTTCAAACAAAAGTCTCTGTTTTTAAACGTGATTTTATTCTTTTAAACAATTGTTGCAAACTGATATTAAACTCATGCAGCACTTAAACTAAGTCGAGTTATCATTCTCTGCTTAATTTGAAATGTATACGTTATATATGTCGAATTATTTGTTCATTATTCAATTTGGGATGTATAATAATTATTTAAACAATTTTTACTCTTCTTTAGGCTACTACCCCTTATTATTTTTTCTCTTAATTTTTTTTGCTACGTTTACATTACAATATTCAATTAGTTTATTCTATGTTTTATTAGCGGTATGCATTCTTCTCTTAACTTCTTCACTGACGGCGGATATTGGCGGATATATTTAATGAATTTCTAATTAAACAAGAAGATATATCAGAAGATTGGAACTTGGCTTGTATAAGCTCTACCATAAAAAAGGAGACTAAAAGAAATATAAAAGCTACAGAGGTGTAAGCATTCATAGCTTATGCGGGGAATTCTATGGTCGATTGATAAAATAATTAAAAACCAATATGAGTGAATAGATGATCAGACTAATTTTTGTACTGACAGATTTTGTGTTAATAATATATTTGTAATTTAAAAAATTAGCATAAATTAGCACAAAGAAATAACAGAATAAATTTACCGACACATTTAACGTTCATTGACTTAGAGAAGGTGTTTGATAAAGTACACTTAAAACGATTAAATAAAATATTACCGAAGGCTAGCCTAAGTAATGCATACGTTAACACTATACCGAATATATGCATGAATCCAAAAAGTGCCTTAAAATGAAAAATAAAATTTCTGACGCATTTCCCTTAAAAAGCGTTGAGTCAGAAATGTTCTAATCCCTAAATCGATTGAAAATATATTATATTATTAATACTATTTTGGATTTGGGTACTGGATAGATTTTGGTGTATTTTGAGTTTTTTTGGTTTTTCCCTGGGTTTGGAAGTAGATGTTAAGTTTCTGGTGCTAGGAGAATGAGGCTTCTAGCATTCAACTGAACGAGTCCCAGTGACGTTAAGGCTTCCGGAAGAAGAAATTTCTCGGCTTGAAAAGAGTCAGGTTTTTTTGACCTGTTCTCATACTATTTTAAAATAATTTACCTAAATTTTGTATAAACTTTTTAGTGAACTGAACGAACCAACCTTGATAATAATTACTGTCAATTTTCATAATTCATATATGCATATTATTAGTTATATAATAATATTTTGTATATAAAAAATGGTTAATATGATTTTCATATAAGGATATTTAAATTAGATTGTATGTAACATTGTTAAGAGGATTTTCATGTAAGGATATTTAAGTTAAATTGTACATTACATTGTTTACAGGGTTTCTACTTTATTATTATTAAATTGGGTTGTAATAATAATAATATTAAATTAATAATCTGTTTTATTAAATCACCTTCTTTTATCCAGTAAATATTTTCTCTGACGCCCTAATCATTCTTCTTCAGTACATTCCTGTTTTCAATAATCTTAGTTCGTTTTATTTATCCTTATTCTTATATTGTCTTAGTTAATATCTAGATATTCTTTACTGTTTTCTTAGGGAATGCAAATAGGCCTAAACATACCTTGAGTATCAACTGGCCAGTCTCAAGCATAAACAGCTAGCCAAACTGCATTTAGTTTCAACTTCTATTTTTAATTTAGTTTGAAGCTTATCTATACCACTACTCTACATATCTTTACCACATCAGGGACCTTTTCCTAAATGATCTTTATACAATTTGTTACAACGTCTGTACTGTTCTGTAAATTTTCTATATCTTAATCTGGAGTTTCGATGTTTCACTGAAGTACATGTCTGTTTTAAATATTTTGCTTGTCTTGATTTATCTGTTTTCAACTTTCATTTCGAGTTTTTTCTGTTTATATTAGGTCCATTCATGTTTGTTTTGACTTTTATTTCTATGTTACCATGTACATCAGTAGAGAAACTTTCGTAATTATTACTGGTAACTATAGGTTCATAGGTTTTATCTTCATAGAAGTCACAGCAAGTATACGCTAAGTTCTCTTAAACATTTACTATACAATTGAGGCACATAAACTGCTAAAAAATTAGTTAATCGTTACAATGTAATTGATCACTTGTAAATTCTCCTATCTAAAAAAAAATTTAAAAAAAAATATTATCTTGTAGGCGTTTTTTTTAGTTTATAATTGTATTAATGTATATGTTACCACCCTTAATATTACCATAATTACCATAAATATGTACATAATAGCTTGTGAAACTTATCAGAAATATTCTAGTTCATTTACAAACATTTCGAAGTCTACGTGTATTGCATACCCTATGATTGCACTATACAAACTGTCAAGATAGGAAATTTTGCATGTAGTTTACCGAGTGGATTTAGCTTGGAGAAACTGCAACATATTTTTACCTATCTGGGAATTTTTCTCGTTAATAAGACTTCTGCAGACAAATCTTTACCTTAAGCTGATTCCGAATTTATCGATAACTCATTTTCATAAAATGAAAATGCAGATAGGAGAAATTGTCAGGACACCTACGATAGAATATATATATATATATATATAATATATATATATATATATATATTATAATATATATATAATATATATATATTATATATATATATATTATATATATATATATATATATATATACAGTATTGGTGGAAGATTCAAAACGGAACATACGAATTATTAATACAATTATTAAGATCCCCTGACCTGCAATTACCCAGTGTAAATTTCAATATAACGTCGCGATGTCTTATAATTAATTCATTTGTTCGACTGGACTCCTTCTGCAGTCGATATTTTTCGACTGCTGCGCACGTGCGCACCTTAATAATACGACTAATAGTTGATTGTGTCGGTATTGGCCTATCTTCATACGCACAAGTAAATAAATTTATAATATCACGGTACGAGTTGCCCCCATAATACCATTTTAAAATTTGTACCTTTTCTTTGTTTGTATACATGGTTTATGGTTAGAAACACTACTTTTATTTCAGCTTATGGCGTTATAATGAGAAGCAAAGCAAAGGGCATGTATTTGTTTTGCTCGGCCAGTGATGTTCCTTGGGACTGTTGCCAAATCGATAGATACCTTCGGCAAAAATCTGTAGATTTTGATGTATCATATACATCCTTTTAAATTTTAAATTATCAACAATATTTGGAATAATAAATATATTAAACTATACACTAACCAACTCAAATAATATCTAATGAACACAAAAAAATTGTTATTAATAAAACATTGTTATTATCTGCACAAACACACAGAAAATCAGTGGACGATAGACAACAGTGTCGACGTACACCTGTCGAATACGCTACTAGAAATCGCCAAGAAGTAGCAATCCAGTCGAACAAATGAATTAATTATAAGATATCGCGACGTTATATTGAAATTTACACTGGGTAATTGCAGGTCAGGGGATCTTAATAATTGTATTAATAATTCGTATGTTCCGTTTTGAATCTTCCAATACTATATATATATATATATATATATATATATATATATATATATATATATATATATATATATATATATATATATATATATTGATAGGTAAAGATATATAATCAATAAAAAAATAATAGATTTACTGGTTTTTGACAGCACTTAAATTACTTACCGGTAAATTGATGAATTGAAAATATAGTGTAAGTATTTAATGCAGGCGCCATTGTGGCATTCCAACAAGCTGTTTTTACAAAAACCAGCGCAGAGAAGAACTCAGAAGCTCAACAGGTGGGAAGATATGACAAATGCTCCAAAAATTAAACTGTCGTGTATACTGTCCCACAAAAAGGATGTATAATAGAAAATATTTAAGTTTCGTGACTTTAATTAAGAGATTAAAAAAAAATTTAATTTCTTTATTTTAAAGGCACAAAAAAAGTTACATTATTTGATTTGTTGTAAATATAAATTATGTTGCACAACAAGAAAGAAAATCGGAAATTCACGCCAACAATTGTGTAGGAATTGTGTCAAATTATGTCGGCGTTAAAAACATGCAAATCTACAAGCGTTGTTACCTTTAGTTGTGAAAAAGGTTAAAGTGATAGAGAAAAAGGGTACAACAACTCACAATATAATTTTCCCAGAGGAAAGAGCGAAAAACAAGAGAAGATGTAGGTGAACATCAAACATAATATTATTTTGCAAACTGAGGGAATTATACATTACACTGAGATGGACAATAATCTAAGGAAGGTTCTTTTAAACTAATTATTTTAAGTGGTCAAAATCTCTGTACTCTTAAAATTTACCTGATGGTTTGTTGATAAAACATGTGTACTTAAGGTACACGTATATTTAGAACAATTAATATCACTTATGTAAGACATAAGGTGTCCTTTAAAGGAACGGCTAGTATGCTCGATACAAGACAATTTACAGTCGTGACAAGGGACTCATTGATATTTTTCGGTTTTGATAACAGGAGTCTGAGTGTTAGATAACAACTTTTCTGGAACCTGACGTTATTTATTCCAATATTAAGAGGCACAATCCTTAAAAGCCTACATGAACATACATGGTGTGAGTAAATTGAGAAAAAAGGGTAAAGAGCAATAAATGTTAGATATAGTGGGATAACTCTGAGATATTGGGATAACTCTGAGGTGAAACATTAGAATAAAGTGAAAAAGCATGTGATTCTTTAACATTACCCAAAGTTTGTATATGTCTTTGATATATTGACACCAAAAGGATATAAACTTCGTAATAAGATATTCTTTAACAATAAAAAGGAATCACTTCTGTGAAGAGCATGTGAACTCCTATGTCCTATGAACTCTAAAACTAAGACATTGAAGTAGGATATGTTAAAACCTCATTGTGCGGGTAGTAATTTTAAAAGCAATTACTGGCCATAGCTTTTCCATAACAGAAAGTTCTTAATACTTGATTACTACATATGTGGACACGCATGTCCAAAAAGAATACTATTATTTAATTCAAGTTTAAATGTAATTTTTAGGTGAGAATCATAGGAGTTAAGCATGTTTAGGTTAATTTGACCATGTTTTAGGTAAAAAATTGACCAGTATTGAAGATATAAATAAATTCATTGGTGTTCCAAATACTTGTAGATAGTATTAGTCATTAAAGATCAAATACTTAGTATTAAACAGCATTTTAACTATCTCAGAGAAGTTAATCTACATTAATCCGGTATGCAATTGGATAGTATTAGAATGGTATTAATTGTTTAATCACTTTTTATATTTTTACAGTTATATTATAATTATGTATATATATATATATATATATATATATATATATACTTTAACTGAAAAAATTAATAAAAAGTGTTTAAACAATTAATACCATTCTAATACCATTCAATTGAATAACATTAATTGATATATATATATATATATATATATATATATATATATATATATATATATATTTATATATATATATACATATATATATATTATATATATATATATATATATATACATATATATATATATATATATATATATATATATATATATATATATATATATATATATATATATATATATATATATAGACAGAAGATTAGACAAAGACTTAGTAAGAATAAAAATTCCTCCTTGTAGAGGCGAATAGAATGTTAGGATAAATTTCCGTGATCAGATAAATAGAAATTACTTAAATCTCAGGAAAAACTGCGTTGATTATTGCATATAATTAAGTGCTTGACGTTTCGGCACCAATTATTGATCCTTTTTGAAGAGAGATATGGTTCCATTCGAGTTACGAGTATCGTGTTCTGTATAAACACAAAAACCGTCAAAAGGTACTGAGGTATCAATTGCCCACTTCTCAGTGTCGAGTGACAACCAGTCTTACCGTGTATGGCTGCTTTTATACCATCAGTATGCGCGGGAACAATATGCGCTGACGTGGTCTGAGCTGACGTTGTCTGAGATGATGTGATCTGAGCTAACATGGCCTGAGCGGTGTGTGTTTAGACGAGGGGTCGCTGAAGTAGTGGTCGCCATGTTGCCGGGTGTCGTTTGGCGTCATCTCGTGTGTTCAGGCTGTTAGGTTGTTTCTCAATTTCGATGGCTTCACGAATAATTCTCCATTTTAAGAAGAGGACGGCAGCGATGGTCTTTGCCTTTTCGAAATCTATTTTGTGGCCTGTCTGAATATGATGTGCGGCTAGGGCTGAAGTAGTAACGAAATGTTTGACTAATAGAGAATATTCGTAAATACGAATATAGATTCGTCGGTTTGTATGTCCTATGTATGTACGTGGGCAACTAGAACAATATATATCATAGACACCATTGTCTTCATTGGGATAAGTATTGAGACTAAGTAAAAGTAAAGTTTTTAGTAATAAGCAGAATAGATAAATAGATGATAGTTGCATGTAGTTACTCTATACTAATAAATTACGAAGAAATGTAAAAATTAATTTCTAAAATATTGCGACAAAAATTACGTATTCTAAAGAAGAAAATTCATTTAAAATAATTCTATCTTAAAGACTTTTCTGTGACCGCCACGTCAATTAATTTCGTTTTAAATTCGTCTAAAATATTATTCCCAATACACCATTATATTTTGAACGCTGAATATTGATTAGCTAATCCGCCTTTCGACTCTCTATCCTACAATGTGCTTTTTAGTCATAAAACGTAATAATTTGGCGGAGGTGTGTCTTATCTGATAATTAGAACCCTTTACTTTTTAAGTCACACGCATTTACACTGGTATATGAGAAACAATATACATAGCATTGTTCATGACCAGAAATTTTTAAAAGAAAGTATATACCACGTTTTCTTTAACTGTTTCATACACATTTAACATGCTCAGATCTAATCAAAAATTTATTAAGAGCTAACATACTTTCACCATACAATATTTGTTATCTCTCTTGTCATTAAACAAGAAAATTTTAATTGAATATTTAATGAAACTTATAAGTTAAAGTAAACTCAACCTCAAAATTAATTAAAATCCTTACTCTTTTACCAAATTGTCTTTTACCCTCCATCAGCGACCCAGATACGTAAAAGAATGCAAGAGTGGGCTAACCATCCTCTTAGTAGGAAAGACCGGTTTTAACTACTAATCAAGGATATGTATCAGTACAATCTAACCTTTCAGTGAGTAGATGTTTGTATTAAGGTAGAAATTAGACTGTGGAGTGCGGTCCCTTTCTTTTTAATCGTAGCCTCTCTTTGTGCTTGGAGATGCGCTATGGTACACAGTACCTACCTACGGATTTGTGCAAAAAATGTGATTTGTATAACAATAAAATAAACTTCTCAACAGTTTAAGCAGAAAAACGTGAATTTGAAGTAACACTAGAGGTTCAACAACGAAAATCAGACCATGCTAGATGTTCTATGAAATAAGATGCAGAGTATACAAAACAAAATCCTGAAGAAATTACAGTAATTGCATTTGACTTTATGACGTTGCTCACACTAGTTACCAGCACTGGAATTTCTTACTATAAACGCAAGTTGTCGACTTACGTCTTAGAAGTCTATAATTTGGCTACTAATAATGCTCATATGTATCTTTGGAACGAGACACAAACATCACGAGGACCTTAAGAAATATGATCCTCTTTACTGCATTATTTTAAAAATGTTGTTACAACAAAAAATGTAATATTGTATTCAGATCAATGCAAAGGGCAAAACCGTAAAATTAAAATTGCTGTCCTTTGCGATTTTATTGTGTCACATCCTGATATTGTGGTGGAAAATATTGATCATAAATTTTTAGTCAGCGGACATTCTTACCTTGCCTGTGACCAAAATTTTGGAGTAGTAAGTAAGCAAAAATTAGTTTTAAAGATATCTACGTACCTGATATCTAGATAAAGGTAATAGCACACGCAAGAAAGAAAGCATATTTTACGGTAATAAAGATGACAAAAAACGATTTCTATTCTAATAAGAAGTTAGAAAGAAATATACCAAATTGCAAACTTGATACACAAAAATCAAAAGTCCAATGGTTACAGACTCAGTGGTTGCATTACAAGAAAAATTCATGTACAGTTTACTACAAATACAGTAATAATGCAGATGCTCTTTTTTACTTACTAGATGTCAAAAAAGGACATTTAAGAAAATCCTTCAGCTAAATTATTTTTATCCCGATGGACGTCCAATAACCAAAGCAAAAAAACAGATCTTTTGGAATTGCTTACATTTATACCTCCAATACATCATGGATTTTACACAAGCACTAGAACAATAAGATCCACTATACAGCAAGAGGAAAAGTTCATTAACGATAAAGATTAAGTATTTTTGTTACTTTGTTTTTTAATAAAGCATATTTTTAACAATGATATTGTTTAATTGTATTGTACTCTAGGCCTAATCCACATTCCTACTAAAATTTTTAAGAGCACACTGATGTAAATGCGGTCTAATCCACAAAAACAGCTTAAATTTTTATATGTTTGTTAAATATACTGCTAGATCTTCGAGTTCTTTTGTTATTTGTTTATGATTTGTAAACAATGACTACCTTTTGGCATCATATTTGAATTTTATAAAATTTCAATAAAACTCATATATTCTTGGTTCATGTAAATCCTTTATTCAATATTTGGTGTTAGCCTACTCTTGCTCTCATAGCCTCAATTTTAAAATATATAAGAGTCAGTCAAGATGTCAGTCCAATAAACCTTCTCTTATCTTAGGGCCCCAAAATCTTGTATTTTATTATGCTGCTTTAGTATCAACATTGGTTATTCTTTAATAACTGCACTTCCTTATTTTTCTAAAATCAATACCCAATGTTATAGAACCTATACCTTATCTAATTACTTCACTACTGAAAAAAGTGACCTCCATCTGATTAATTTATAACAAAGAAGTTCCCTTGGAATAAATAAAGATCGTCAAATACACAGGTAATCCACAGTGCGCGTTACATTGTTGTTGAAAAATATTCAATGGGTATATGTATCAACATAAACTACAATAATTCTTTTTCAAAACAGAACACAAACTACTAGTAATATTTAAAAACATTTATAAAGTGGTTCATGTAAAAGACAAAGTCATTATAATATTTTTTAAACTATTAATCCGTAGGGTTTGCAAAAATAAATTAAACAAAAAAATTCTGTAAAAATAAATTAACATAACTTCTCAAAATGTTTTTCATTAATATCAGTATTTGCACTGACAGAAAAAGTAAATCAATTATTTTATTAGGACAAATTGGCTATAGATCTCAGTAATTATTTGTTTTATAATATGCTGTAGTTTACTATTTACACAAATAAACTTAGCGGTTATACCCTGGTGCTATAAAATGTAGTGGGTTACGCCGTTGTTGCTTATTGCTGCAGTATACATTGTGGAAAAAGCTAAGGCAAATTAAGTTAATTGCGTTATACATCACATGCCTTTTTATGCAATAAACGACAATCAGACCGAAATCATTAGACTGAAAGCAGTAAACCGAACTCATTGGACCGAAAAGCCCTTTTCCGAAACCTCACTAGACCGAACAGCATTAGACCTACAGCATTTTCATCCGTTAAACAAATTAGTGAAGGTAAAAATAAATTAGAAGAAGAGTGACGTTAACACCATTTTAGGCACCCTGTTATGTACCTAATCCTTTCCGTCTCCTGCTTTTCGGTCTCCTACTGTTAGGTCTAGTGAGGTTTCGGTTAAGTGCTTTTCGGTCTAATCAGTTTGGTCTACTGCTTTCGGTCTAATGATTTCGACCTTTTTATGTTTATTAATAACATTTCCTATCTTTACAGGAACAGAATGAGTACAGCCAGAACAGAACTGTTATTAAAATTGGGGCTTCAAAAATTTCAAGAACAACAAAACGAAAATCAGGATACCAACGATACCTTGGGTACTCTGAATTATTTCGAAGAATCATGTTTAATTAGTGGTTCTTCCGATTAAATACCTTGGCCTGAATCAGAGCAAATAACATCTGTCGAACAAATAAATCTAAGTTCTTTTCACAGCAACGTTTCATTATGTAACTCTGGTCTTTTTGATGAGTATGATATTGATGAACCGTATCAGTCATCTGGCAGTGAATTTTTACCCGGCCCAGAAGATCCAGAAAATACAAATTCAGCCGAAGAAGTTGAAAAAGAAACAGAAAAAACAAAATTCGACTTAAATAAATGCAGATAGAAACGTGGAAGAGAAAGAAAGATAGCCACGCAATCAAGACAGGATAGAAAAAAGTTGTCGAATTATAACAAAAAGTACATTTCGGCAAGAAACAAAACAGTTAAACCTAAAGTATTTAAGGAACAGTATTCATGTACATGCGTCAGAAAGTGCACTGAACGTGTAAGTATCGAAATGAGAAGACGGTTATTTGAACAATTTTGGACCATAGGGACTTTTGAGCGACGATGTGCATTACTTGGCAAGTGCTTTAAATAAATTGCAAAAAAAGAGATGTTATACAAAAAATTCGGTTTCAAGGAGGAACAATTCAAGGATTACTACATAAATGACAATAAAGTGTGTAAGTCCTTGTTTGTAAATACCCTTCAAATTAACGATAATCGAATTTGACTGGCTTTAAGTCAGTTACAAAATAATGTTATACTTGATAATAGGGACCTAAAGAGCGGCGAACGAAACGCTATAGATGAACGAAGAATTACAGAAATTAACCAGCATATATCTTCATTTTCTAAGTACATCCCACACTATTGTCGTAATAAGACAGACTCGAAGTTTTTAAATCCAGAACTAAATTTGACCTAAATGTACGAATTTTATGAAGAAACGACTGACGAGCCAGTCAGTCTTACAAAATATAAAAAGTTATTCTATTCTAATTTTAATTTAAAGTTTAAAAAACCTCATAAAGATACTTGCCGCATGTGCGATATATACGCTGCCAAAATTCGTAGTACACAACAAGATGAAGAAAGAGCAGACCTGTAAGCAGATCACAAGAGACATTTTGACACCGTGGAAGAGCTGAGACAACAAATGAAAGATGATCTAAAAGCTGGAAACAAGATGACACATTGGAGACGTTGACATTTGATTTACAACAAACTCTCCCCATACCTAAGTTGCCGACTGGAATCGTTTATCATAAAATGCAACTCAATCTGCTTAATCTCTGTATAAATGTTGGTAGTACACAAAAAGGTGTTTTTAATATATGGTTAGAACACGAAGTTGGCAGAGGCACACAAGAGGTTGGTTCGTGCTTGCGTAAATACAATAACGAACATGTACATGCCCCCATTAAAAAACTTATATTGTGGTCCGATTCATGTGAAGGTCAAAATCGAAGTATTAAGCTTGTTTTAATGCTTATTTGTGTACTACAAAATCATACCTCCCTAAAAACGATTTCATTAAAATGTTTACTGTCTGGGCACAGTTTTTTACCCAACGACCAACATTTTGGAGACGTCGAATACTCCCTAAAATCACAACAGAGAGTATACTCAGACACTGACTACATCACCATGATGAAATCCTATCGAAGTAAACAAAAGTTTATCGTAAACCATATTGCAACTAATGATATTGTATCTGTTAAGGAGATAGAGGGGTCGATTTAAAATTGCAAGATCGACTCAAATAATAAACAGCGTATTAGTTGGATAAAAACCCACGTTATAAGAGTAAACAAGCATGAACCCACTATTTTGTACATGAAAAATCACGTTAAGAGATCCTTCCTTTTCAGCAGTAAACATCGAAAAGGCAGGAAATGGCAGAAAACCTTTACTTGGAAACATAAAACTGCCTCCACTGTGGCCAAATGGTAGATAACTTTCTGCTGAAAAAATAAAAGACCTGAAAGACATCTTGAATTTGGTACCTACAGATGCAAAAGGCTTTTATAATTTCTTAGATAAAGCCGGAAGTGAAAATTTCATAGACGATGTAGAAGAACATGGACAGATGCCAGATTTTACTATTGATGCAGATCAATTTGACGTTGTATATCAATAATAAAAATAACTGTATCTACTTTTTCTCAATAAAAATGCTTTCTGATTTTTTTTGTATCAAATTGTATTATAAACTATTTTGACACAATTAACTATGATCACTTACTCAATTTTGCAACAATCATGAAACCCAGTTTTTATTGTTTTTTTTTTATACCAAAAATTAAAGGTTATTGTTTTATTTTGATATTTTCTGTTTATATGTATTATTGTAAAAGAGTAAAACATATTTAAAGAAAAAAATTTCAGCAATAGAATTTTCTATGATAACGAAATACAAAAAGCTAATTATCTCAGAACAACATGCCGGTGGCTTACACCATTGTTGCAGAACAGGGTCCAGTTGACGTTGAAATGAAATTTACTATAATTCGCATATTGCAATATTGACTATACGTCGATAAGATTTCATCTGTTATTACAAGTATACCGACTTACTCAACATTCAATTATCAACTCTAAAAAAATTATTATTTACTCTTTTTATAATCGTCCTTGCCTACAACGATATCGTTAAGCTTTGTTGTGCATGTGTAACTAAGGCTCCCCTTAGATTTTTTGCGACACACTACGTATGTCAAAGATTATGTTTGAAAACAATTCCAAGTTTTAAAGGATAACGCAATGTAAAATATAACCAATATAATTTATGTATTCTAAAATCTAAGGATTACCATTACAAGTTCATTGCCTTCACCTTTAGTTATTTCTTGTGATAAACAACTTTCATCAATAGATACCTTAACCACAGTCTCTTACAAATAATATGAATCTCTTACAATTAATATAAATATTCTTGTAAGGCAAGAAAGAAATTAAACAGAAAAATAATATGATTTAGTTCTCAATATGGATGCTTTTAAAAATACCACCGGTGTTAGTTTCCCAGTTATAACACTGAACATGAATTTGTTAAACGTTGTTTGACATCTCGGATACCCTTAAAATGTAGCGTATATAACATCTCGGATACCCTTAAAATGTAGCGTATACACAGGTGAACTATGTAGTATATTTTTGGTTGTTAGATGCAATTCTTATTACACCAAATATATTGCCATTCATATATCCATTCAATTAGTACAATTTTTACTGACCAGCCATTGATTCAAAATATTTATAACATCTACCAAAATTTCTCTACTCGCGATGTAGTAGTTCCTCTTATATTGCTACCTTGTGGTCCCGAATTTACTGGAAGTGAAACCTCATGCCATATTTCAAAAGAAGCTACTAATCATAGTATTGAAATATCCATAATTCAACTAGCTAACGCTCTAAAATACGTTTTTATTAAAAATCAGTAGAATATAAACTGGCAAAACTTGTAGCAAAAGATTAAAAGAACTCTTCAGAAAATCCAACCATTTATTGGTCATCCCTTCCTATAATTCTCAACTAGAAAAGGATCTATTATTAGATGACGCTAAATTAGCCACACCAAATTTAAGCAAAAAACAGTGGACGACAGAAGAAATACTAGTACAGATGGTAGAAAGAAGAAATTATAAAGGAAAAGATCAACAGTAGTATATAGAAATACAACGAATAATTAGGGAAAAATCAAAACAGCTAAGAAAATCTATTTGATGAAACAATGTAAAGAGATGGAAGAACTAGAAACAAAATATGATGAGAAATATGCACAAAAAAATTAGAGAAGTGACTGGAATGGGTCAAAATAGACAGAAAGGACACATAAAAGACAAAAAAAGAGTACTACTAATATATTTATCAGAGAAATTAAGACGATGAAAGGAGTACGTTAAAGAACTTTTCCATGATGACAGAGGTGAAATGCAGAAAATACAAGAATTAAATCTAAAAACTCTTAAGACAACAAGATAGCTGGATTAGATGAAATACCAGTGGAACTGTTTTAGACTAGTACAATTGGATAACTTGGAAGTATTGACAGATTTATTCAACACGGTGTACGATACGGGAATAATACCACAAGAAGTGTGAAAGTGAAGGCTGAAGTCAGCATTTATAACCATTCCTAAAAAAAACAAGCAAAAGTGTGCTCTGATTATCGAACACTGAGCCCCATGAGTCATACGTTAAAAGTACTGCTAAAAGTAATATATAAGAGATTATACGAAAGGCTAGAGGAGGATATTAGCGAGACGCAGTTCAAGTTCCGAAATGGAATGTGTACTCGAGAAGGACGATTTGCCATCAACATATTGATTCAGCGATGTCGGGATGTAAACGTTGATCTATACTTGTACTTCTTATTATCTTATCGAAAGCTTGAGTATGAATTATATAAACGCTTTAAAAAAACGAAGTACATGCTAATTACAAAAAGACCACAAAATATACATCACCTATTGACAATCAATGATAACGCGATAGAACAAGTAGAAAAATATTAGTACTTGGGAACTTTGATTAATGAAACCAATGATCACACTGTAGAAATAAACAGGCGAATATAGATTGCCAGATCAGCATTTTTACGAATGAAGCCACTTCTAACTTGCAAAGATCTAAATTTTGAGATCAGACTACATACCATTCGCTGTTATATATTTTCATTATTATTATATAGAGCTGAGACTTGGACATTAAAAAAATGCAATTTAAAAAGAATCGAGGATTTCGAACTTTGGTTATACCGCAGAGTATTAAAAATAGCATGGGCTGATAGAATTCCAAATAAAGAAGTACTGGAGAGGGTTGGTAAAGAAACGTAAATAATCACCACTATACAAATCAGAAAACTGGAATACCTATGCCACGTGATGAGGGGTCCTAAACTATAAAATTTTGAGACTTATAAAACGGGGAAAAATTCAAGGAAGAAGATTTGTTGGCCGAAAACAGAACTTATGGTTAAAGAATCTACGTGATTGGTATCAATGCAGATCAATTGATTTGTTTAGAGCAGCAAGCTCTAAATTAAAAATAGCCATTGTAATTGCCAACCTTCGTGAGACGGCACTCTAGGAAGAAAAAATTTAAGCATAGTTTTGGACGTCCTCAAAAACTTGTCAATGTTCCACCATTGCAATGTCTACCTGAGCTAGAAACACATCCTCATCGACTTCAAACCACTCACCAACCTGTATAGCACCTGTAGCATTGCCTTTAAAACCTACTTTTAATAAAATGCTCAAATACCCTAATGCGAATACGAAAGTTAAGTTTTTAAGAACTGCTCAGCTCTACACCAGGATTTAACCTAATACACAATAATTAGATTGATACAATTATTATTTGTTCTCGTTAAGTAATAATATTTAACGTTAGTGTTTCTGTACCAATGACCATAGTTGTCGGCGTATTTTATGCAAATAATAAATAAAAAATAAAATAATTAAATGTTTGTATAAAAATATGAGACAATTAAATTTTTAAAATTTCAAATTAATTTATTGCTCAACACTGTGTTAAAAATTTAGCTTGCTTGTGATGAAAATTCATTTGAATGGAAATTTAGTAGATATTGTTTACATGTGGATAGATAAAAAAACAATGAATGTGTTTCACTACATTTCCATTTTTGCACTTTAATTTGAATTAATTATTTTTTAGATTCCAGCTATCGCCAACTATTCCAGTTTAAAAAACATTATATTCGTACGATTTAGATAATTTCTAGTTTAAAATTCATGTTTATTATGTTTATTATTTAATTTAGATTAAATGTTATTGTGGTGTGGCTGCAAATAATTAAGTTTCAAAACTTTGTAATAATTAGAAAATATTGACAAATAAGGAAATATTTTATTTAAGTCAAATTAAATTTTTTATATTCAAAGATTCTCCAAACTGTATTATTGTATAATATTGTAACCTGATGTATCTTTTGTATACCTATATAAAAACATACGAACATATTTCCTTATACTTATATCCTGTACAGTTTCTTCCAGGAAGCCTTTCTGCTTATTCGTGTGCCATCTCATTTAAGAAGAAAAGCAACTACCATAGCAATTCGCACTTTAGATACCCCTGTTCTAAAGAGAACAGTAGAAGTGTAGTTAACCAAGCTCTTAAATTGTTTAACCAGTAAATGTATCTTCTTTTACGAGTAATTCTACCGCAGGTATTCTTTCTTGTATATACTATAAAGTATTCTTTCTTGTATTATTAATTGCAGTAAGTTGTAACGCGTCTTTTTCATCATATGTCGTAGATATTGCAATTTTTCAATTATTTTTAATTTCAATTTGTCAATTTTATTGTCCTTGTCACTTGACAAATACACCTTCTTACTTTGCATTACCGATGATGCTAGATACTTAAAAATTCTTACTTTTAACAATAATTAGGTTATACCACCTAAAATTATCATCTTGTAAGTAGTAGTACCTTCATATTTAAAAGAACATTCGAAATACGTTGCTTTTGTCCTACTAAGTTTTAAGTCTTTTTTTAAGGGGTTGTATTTATTTTCTAGATTTTGTTCTGATAGTCCATATTATAACGGATTTTTTAAAAAAAGTAAACCTGTTCTTTCTATATAAAGAGGACTTAATTAATTGTCAGTTATAAATATAAAAAGATTAAAGGTGGTCAGCAATATAAAATATCAATTAACATAAAAGTGGTATAAAAGTCGAGAAATAGTATAAAATCGATAAAGAGGGAGTTAGTTAAATAACTTGAAGTATGTTTCAAAAGAAACTCGCCAACACGCACTAGCCAAGCGTGGTGTTTTAATGGCATAAAATCTACTGCACAGCCCTCAGTCTCCGGCGGCTTCAACACCCCCAACCAAGGTAGCGGTTGAAACAAGTTTGGAGTAGACAGTGCTAAGAATCTCATACAATTGAATTACTTCATACAATGTTAGAACTTTTATATCAGACCACAAGATGATAGACATGGGAGAAGAACTCAAAAACATAAAATGGGACATCATCGGCCTCAGTGAAATAAGACGAAGAGAAAAATCCCATATTACTCATAAATGACACTTCAAGACACTTCAAATGGTGAAGTGAGTAGGATTTATTATACGTAGAAAGTACACACCAAATATAGTTGAAATTATCAGCATCAGCCCAGGATTGTATATCCCATCTTCAAACTAAATGCAAGATATAACCTAAAGGTAACCCAGACATATGTTCCAACGACTACCCACTCGGATGAAGAAATGAAAAAAATTTTACACAATAATTATTATAAGCGGATTTAATTGCGAATGTGTGGTTTAAACAAGATGATGCCGAAGTAGCAATGGGTAAGTACGGCTATGGCGAAAGAAATGTACAAGGGCAAAGATTCCTGAACTTCTTACACCAGGAAAATTTATTCATGATGAACTCTTTTTTCGATGAAAAGCCTCAGCGTAAATGGACGTAGATCAGCCCACACCTCAGTGTGAAAAATGAAATAGATTATATTATATCAAACAGAAAGAAACTAATCAAAGGTATCGAAGTACTTAACAAATTTTCAATAGGAAGCGACCACAGATTATTCCGAGCTAAGATACTATTAACTGTAAAATTGTAATTAACAAAGATAATAAGAAAAAAACCTAAAAATGAGAAAAAGAAATGAATTTCCAGAAAAAAAGGACGACTTGTATAAAGATACACTAACCAGACATATTCAAGACTTGCAAGACAAAATAGAAGATGAAGATCAAATTAAATAAAGATATTCACCGGTCAATCCGAAACGACGTAAAAGATAACAATATAAGAGAAATAACTAAGATAACGCAAAAGTTTAATACTTTTGAGGCGAAATACGAACAACATAAGTAACAAAAAGATGTACAAAATAAAAAACTAAGATGGAAACATTACTACTGATAGAACCAAAATCCTTGAGGTTGTCGAATACTTTTATCGCAAAATATATGAGAGCATTGACAAAAGGCAAGGTAAGTTCCTACCAAAAGTCACAAACCAGGAATCAGAATTAATGCCAGAATCCCAAACAAAGAAATACGTAGTAGAACAAAAACAACAGACGCTATCGAAAAAACCGCGTCATTAATGAAATTGCGCAGGACACGTCGCCATATTATCAAACAACCGATCGACAAAACGTATTTTAGATTGAAGACCAAAGCAAGAAGCAATATGGAGCAGAGGATGCCCACTAACTAGATGGACTTACGGACCTGAAGCGTGTTAGCAATAACTGGATTTCAGCCGCACAAGAAAGAGATAGATGAATAGAGCTGAGGAAGACCTACGTTCAGCTGTGAAAGCATACATATCTTGATAATGATGATGATAATGATGGTGTTTTAAAAGAACCAGCTTCAGTCTGATGTTTACTAGTATATAAGTTACATAGATATTTTATATGTAATACAAAAATATAATGATACTTCACTACATTAGATAATAAATGATATATCAGTACAAAGAATTATCTTAGTGTATTATTAGTTAGATAACACTTATATTAGACTATAGACAATAGTTTTATTAGTACTATTTTGGACTTTTTATATTCTGCCTTGGGCTTGAACGTTCGTCGGCTAGATTATTTATAGTAAAGTAAATGCAATTCGGCAACCTCACACGCTTGATTATCTGCCGAAAATGTTGGTTTGTTCTGTGAGTAAAAGTCCTCTTGATTATTTCCAACTGACATAGAGAGAAAGACGTAGATATCCTGGCCCAAGAGAAAAATGTAAGCGAATGTGGAGTAACACTACACTTTTGCTACATTGATGGTGTGTTGGCTAAATCGTGCAGAATATGATTGTGACAGAGAGGCCATTCAGGCATAAAACATCCGAAAATCTTTTCAGGCCATAATATTAAAATTAACTTCAACAATGTAGTTAAAATTATACAAAAATAAAGACATCGCTGAGGTATAATGTTCATTAAGCAAATTGAGCTGTCGTTTGGATTTCGGGTGAGAACAATTTTAGAAAAAAACACGATTACAGGTTAAACAAATTGGGATAGGGTGTTAAAATCTTTAAAGTCTTGTAATAGTGTAGAAATAGTAGTTGCGTTTAAAAGAAGTAAAGTAAAAATGACTTGCATCGAAGAGACTAGGTGGAAAGAATAAATGGTGGAAAAATGCAAATTGTGGTATGTGGGGAAAAAGTAAAACTAGGAATATAATTGCAAATAAATTAGAAGTAGAAGTTGTACACGCAACTGATAGCATAATGTTATAGAAACTTATACTTGATAAGGAAGTATTGAATGTTAAAGTATGCTTCATAAGCAGGGATGGGTAAGAATGAATGAAAAGCTTTTTATGATCAATTAGGAGACAAACCAAGTGATGTTTCATCAGAGAAAAAAGGTATAACAGTAGGGAGTTTTAATGCACATATGAATTAATTTAACACAGAATATGAAGTAATATGTGGACTATGCTTTTTAACTAGAAATGAAGCTGAAGATAATATACTTGAATTAGAACTAGCATCAGATAAAAAGATTGTTAACACATTCTTAAAAAAGGAATCCAATTTATTAAGTAAAAAAGCGAACAGAATCACTTCGAAATATATTATTTCATGACAAGAAAAGGAGATATTGTACATGCATGCAAGGTAATAGTTAGTAAGATAGTAAGCCAACAACATAAGTTGCTCGTGCTGGACAAGTAAAAAACAACACTAAACCAAAATATTGAATAGAATCACAAAATATCGAATATACATATATATATATATATATATATATATATATATATATATATATATATATACATATATATATATATATATATATATATATATATATATATATACATATATATATATATATATATATATATATTATATATATATATTATATATATATATATATATATATATATATATATACGAACCACATTTTGCGTGGTCTGCCTTTTCTTTTTTCTCTTGTTCTTCTGCTTGCAGAACTCTAAAGGCGTTTTTAACACTCGTTAAACATGTCCTAACTATCTTACTCTCTGTGCTTTAATTTTCTGCGTTAGTTCTGGTCTTTTTTAAATCTTCTTTAGCTTCTGGTTTATTTTTCTGTCCAATTCTCCATTAGCCTCCTTTTCCCTCTAACAACTTTTCTCGGGATTTTCATCTTCCAAATCTTTAACGTCTGTTCTTTTTTTGATTCATTGTCCAAGTTTTACATGCATACAATACTGTTATTATTACTATTGTTTAATAAGTTTAAATTTTAACTTCCCTAGCACATTTCTGGCCTTCATCAGTGCGTTTAATAATGCTGCTGATTTGCTACCTTTCAACAACTGATTTCTCTGACTATTTCTCTCTCTCTTTGCCTTTTCTATTTTTAATTGTTACTCCAAGGTTTACAAATTCTGTTACCTTCTCACACTTATACTCTTCCTCATTCGTTTCTAGAGTGATCCATATCTTTTCTTCTGCATTTTCCTCTCTTCTTTTCATATACCTTATTTTTCTTGTAAAGTCAGGCTATATTTTCTAAAGAGCCAGTATATATTACTTAAGTCTTTAACGTCTAGTAAAAAAAACTGAAAATGAAGCACATTTTCGATATATTGTCGGGTCATTTGTCTTGGGCATTTAAAACAACAGAGAAAAACGTCTCCTACAGTTTGCCGGTAAAAACAATCTAGTGATAACAAATAAAATTTATAAACACTACCCACGAAGGCTCTTTACATGGACCAGTCAAAATAAAGAACATAAAAATCAAATCGACTACAAACTCATGCAAAAAAGATGTAAAACCTCAGTATTAAATTTAAAAGCTATGCCTGCTTTTACACTACCGGCTCAAACTACATACAACTAGAAAATACATCAGCTAAGGATAAATAATACAGAAAAATTCTAGATAAAACTAATAAACAAATAAAAATTTAAAGTATTAGAAGACATAAATAAAACGTGAAATAGAATAAAAATCTGGATATATTCAGCGGAAAAACAGTGTACACCACGTAAAACCCAAATGATCAAAAGTTGGATGTTAATATAAACCTTAGAATTAGTGAAAAAAAGAAGATTTATGCTACAACACATCACAAAAACAGGGAACGACACTCAAGAAATAGCAAAAATAGGAGAATAAAATGTATGTGCATCAAAGATAATATGAGCGATATAAATAATGTATGTCAAAAACTGGAGCAATATGCAAACTATTTAAAAAAATTAATATATTTGATCCAAGAGTTCAAGCTTCAAAACGTAAAGCCTTTCAAGACCAAAATGGACAATTAAAACACCGATATAGAGAGCTTTGCAAAGACATGCAAACATTACTGTTCAGAACTGAAGAAAGACATTTCAAAAGGTGCATAAGTCTCAGATCACAAAAAACATGCAATAAGAGAGACAAAACCAATAACCTTACGAGTAGAAGTAGAGAAGGCTTTCAACCAAAAAAAACATAAAATCTTTAGAGATCGATAGCATACCAGCGGAGACTCTAAAAGCAATGGATGGGATTGATAAGATCAATAACTCTATGCAGCAATAACGGAAATATTGCCCTTATTCTACTTGCTTGCAAAATCGTGCTACATATAGTCAAGGAACGGCTAAAGAACTATCCACTTTCAGAGATAGCCAACAGATAATGCGGATTCCTACCGAAAAAATAAAATGCAGAAGTAAATATAAAACTTTTAACAACAGAAAGATAAAAGTAAAAGCGGGAGAACACAATATACCAATGATGTTCTGTTTTATAGATTACACAAAGGCTTTCAATTCCGCCAAATGGTATCTCCTCTGAAGTATAATGGAACATATGGGATTACCTTAGCACCTAATTAAATTATGAAACCTGTATGGTAAGAACTTGAAGCCAAACTTAAAGTACACAAAATATATTTAGATCCTTTTAAAACAATGAACTAAAGGAACTAAACAGGTTGCATACTATTGCCATTATTATATAACATAAATTCTAAAAATACAATTAGAAAGGTACTTAAGTAGGATATTTATTCCTATTTTCAATCCCATTTATCTATCTAATAGGATAGATAAATGAGATCAAGGAATCTCTATAGGAGGCAGAAAAATTAGCAACCTGCAGTAGTAGTGGGAGTAAGAGCAATGTACTGCATATACACCAAGTGGCGAATTTCCAAGTGGTAGACAGATTTGTATACTTGAGCTCCCTGATAACCAATTATGGCGATTGCTGCTCAAGCGTAGACTAGCAGTCGCCCAAACCTGAACAGATAAATTGATTAAAATGTGAAAAGCCCGAACAATAACAAGAACTACAAGTTCAGGTTGACCAATGCCCATTTTTTCCTATTGCTACATACGAGCTGAAATACCAGCATCATGATCATTCTCATAGACCCTAAAAAAATCTATGTGAGTAAGATCTAAGCCGTTAAAATGTGGGTATATAGTGTATCCTGGACAAAACATAGAAACAACTTGTCAATTCCGGAAGAGCTTCATATAAAAGATAGGCTATTAAAAAAAAAAAAAATCGAGTATAACTAATTTACTTTGGCCACATGGTTAAAATAATGGAAACCATAAAACTATTGGTAGTAGAAGGAAGATATCCGACACGATGGACAGACCAATTAAAGACTCTGGTAAGAAAATCCCTACATAAAGCCGTCCATATGGCACAGGATCGCAGCCAACGGAGACTGAAAACTAATAATAGTAAGTAGTGTTACCAGGATCTGACAAGGGCTTAACGAATAAGGAGAAGGAGAATTGGTATTACAGGGAATAAGGAAATAAATGGAGATTTATGCAGTAGACTTAGGGTTGGATGGATAAAGTGAAAAAAAAAAACGAGTTTTGTGTTATATGAGAAAAAAGTTGTAATAAAGCTAAAGAAAAAATTTAAAGAAAAAAATCTATAGAACATAAGACTGGCTGTTATGTACGAAATTCAAAAAAATATTAAAATGAAGCAACGAATGCATGTGTTAGAAATGAGAATATCTTTGTCATTAAATATATCTCCAAGTAGAGAAAAACCTATTTAAAACTTATTAAAACAGCTAAAAAGAAATGAATGACAACTATGGGAATCGTCTGGAAAGCTCTAAAAATGTTGCAAGGGAAACTTGGTTCATAATAAACAATCTTCGAAATAAAACTAACACAGCTCAAATATTTTCTCTTTCAAACCTTGAAAATCTAAATAAATACTTCATAATGTGAGTAAAAATATAACATCAACTATTTTGCCAAAACAAGATCCTATTTCATATCTTCCCAATTCAAACAAGATCTCGAATTTATTCATTATAAGACCAGTTTATAAATCTGAACTGATCCAAATTAATCAGTAGTATCAAAAGCAAATCTTCCTGTAGTACTAATGGAATATCCATAAAAATGTTCTTACATCTCACAAATAATGTGTTGGAAATCCTGGTCCCACTTATTAATAATTCCATTTTAAAAGGTATATTTTCAGAGTGCCTAAAGACAGCCATTATTGTTCCTATTTATAAGGGTATTGGTTAATCTAATGTCTGCAACTATAGACCAATTGCCTTACTACCTGTCCTATCCAAAATTATTGAGGGAATTAAAAAAGCCCGGCTTAGTTCTTTCTCGTTGAAAACAACATTTTATTTCAAAGTCAGTTCGACTTTTTATCTAATAAATGTACCAACGATGCTATGTTTTCTGTATTACATAGGGTCTATTAAGCACTAAACAATTATCTTTATACTGCCACTCTCTTTTGTGAGTATGCCAAAGCTTTTGATTTTGTAAGTTATGACAATTAAATATCTACGGTATTCGAGGTATTTCTTTGAATTGGTTCTAATTTTACTTGTGAAATAGGAAACAACTAGTTGGAGCAAATGATATTTAAATCTAATCACAAAAGCATTGTATATGGAGTACCAAAAGATCCAGTACTGGGTCCTCTACTTTTTTTTTATAAATAATATCACTAACTTAAAAATCGATGGAAATTTTTTTGTTTTTACTGATAATACCAGTATTACCTGGACGAACTCTAATATTGCAACTCTTTATTTAATTATAACTTCTGATCTACTCAAAACAAAAACCTAATACGACTATAATTTACTCTCTTTTAATGTGGATAAGACCGTAGAATTATCCCATAAACGAGCTCTCCAACCCTTCTCTCTTAATAACAGCCAGATCAGTATAATCGATTTTGTAACAATTCTTGGGATTTTTATAGACAGCAACCTTAATGGTCCCTTTATATCGATTTGTTAAATAGGAAACTAGCCCCCGCCTGCTATGCAATAAGATCTGTTTAAAAGGAAATAAATTTAGCATCTTCCAAAATAACATACTTTTTCTTTTTCAAGTCTTATCTTCAATATGGCCTTCCTTTTTGAGGTTCAAGTACAGCTGTTCAATCTGATGTTATTTTTAGCTTACAAAAAAGAGCAATAAATTATATTTTTGGACTCAGTACAATAATACATTGCAAAAGCTACTTCAAAAATCACGGGATGTTAACTCTTCCCTGTCTTATATTATGGAAACTGTTTGCTTAATTCGTAAACCCCTATATATTTTTCCAGCAAGACCTAATCACGACTACTTTACTAAAAATTCAAGCTTTGATGTGTATTTACTTATCCCATTCACTAAGTTAGTAAAGAAATCTATATTATATTCGGCAAAAAAATTATACAACCCTTTGCAACTTAAATCTACAACTTCTTTCCTTAAGTTCCGTAAATTGACAAAAACCTATCTATCTGAAAGACCCTATTATTCAGTGGAAGAGTTTCTTAACAAATAATTAAGAAAGTATAGTTCGTTTAGGTACAATCAAGAAAGTATTTATATATATATATATATATATATACATATATATATATATATATATATATATATATATATATATATATATATATTATATATATATAATATATATATATAATATATATATATATATATATATATATTATATATATATTTATATATATATATAATATATATATATATATATATATATATATATATATATATATATTATATATATATATATATATATTCGGTTATCACATAATACAGCAGCTTAAATTAATTCGTAAACTAGTTCGTAAGGTTGTATTATGCAATTTGAAATATAGTGAAATTTTGCCATGGATATATTCACTATATTTTGAAATATAGTGAAATTATAGTTTATTATGTTTTATTCTCTGATAATGCCGATTTATGTAATTTCAGTAAATTTTAATTGTTTTGTTATTATTCCTATTTTTTAAACTTTTTAAGCTTTGTTCATAAAATTGTACAATTTTCAGTGACAATAAAGCATAATTTCCATTCTATAATGCCTAAATGGATAAGTGAATTTACAAAAATGAATAAAATTTACAATGAGTATGTTGGAACTCTAGTGATGACACAACTTAAGATAGTTTGGTCATGTTTAACGTCGAGCAGGTAATCACCCCATATAAAGAGTTTTAAATCTGTGGATTTCTAAAAGAAGTACTAAAGTAGGACCAAAGAAGACCTGGGGGAAGGCGCTTAGGCAGGACAAGTCGGTAAATGGGATTGAAGACAGAAACTTATAGAGACATGTACTTGGAGAAACTGATTCTACATAGGAATAAAGGGCAAAGATAATGATAATGTTTTTTGACAAACATAGTATTTTGCTACTCTATATAATTTCTTATAAACTTATATGTAAGTAAATACTACATCTTTTATGAAGTTCTTTGACAAAGCTTTTTTTATCCAGCATTACTTTTTAATCAAAGATTTGTTATACATATTATTGTACATAAACCTTTTACATAAATATTGGTAAAGAGCAGTATGTTCGGTTCCATAGTCAGTGTTTACAAATATAATATAAAATACTAATCAACTTAAAACGAAAGATAAATTGGACGTAGTTAAGCAGAAAACGTCCAACCCACAAATTGTTAAAAATGAGTTCTTTACACCAGCGAGCATATAATTTCTTGCTTTATAATATGCAGAAACCGTCCAAGTGAAAACATTACATACTCTTTTAATAATCGTCAAAGTTCTAACCCACAAACTAGGTTAACTGAGATTTTCATTGATAATAAAAAATCCAAGTGGGTTGAATTTTTTCTAAAAAATGTATGTCGATCTAAGTAATCGTGTTAAAAGAGTGGTTAAAACAGGCTAAGTGGGTTGGATCACTTTAACGCTCCATGCGATAACAAAACTACTGTGCATTTTTTTGTGTTAAAAACATCCAAGTGAATTGGATGTTTTCTACTTATAAATTTCGGTTATACTTGTTAAAAATAAGAGTATAATCAGAAATCGTCCAAACCACTTGGTATCATTTTACGTTTACTATTTCATTAATATGTTAAAAGTAGTTTGAATCTTCGATTTCGGTCGATAATAAAATTTTATTACGGGAATGTGCCCTATTAATGTTTAAAACGTGCCTTGTGCGTATAAACCCTGGAACTTGGTCGATAAAAATTAATTTATTATAGGTACTCATCTTAAGCATAGTAATCACTTTCCTTTAGTTTTAAGTAAATGTGCCTATGTATTGATAAACATTTCTTTTTATTCAGTTGTGTCTGATTTTTCTGACTGTTCGGGTTTAAAAATACTTATTTAATAATAATTATGTCGAAAAGAAGCAAATACATGTGTGAGCTAGCAAAACTTATGGAAAACCAAACAAATAGTGTAATGTCTAGCGTGGAATTTGATTCAAATATTACCAATGTTGAGGTAAGTCGGAAATTTTTTATTAAAAAATAACTATATGTTGTTTACTGATTATTTTTTCGTGGTTTTCGGCCAGATTGAAGAAATAACACAAAACTCTCTTTTTTTTTACGACGTTTCAATTTATTTTGTTACTAAATCTTAAAAAAAAAATAAAGAAAATAGAAGAAAATAGAGTTTTGTGGTATTTCTTTAATCTGGCCGAAAATCACGAAAAAATAATCAGTTTATAAGACACGGCTTCTAAAAGTTTATGTTGTTTACTAAATTTTTAAAATAAATGCATTTTATACATCATTACATAATTTAAATATATTGTAGAATATGGATGATACCAATGTGACAGAATTCTACCGTCACAGCGAACCATCGTCATCCAATAGTCGTATTCGTGAAATGGTTTTAAACGAGAAAACTGGATGTTTTGAATCAGCTTCTACCATAGATTCTGTTGATGATTATGATGTAAGTATTAAATCTTTGTACCTATACTGTTTAGTAAAATGCTTTATAATGCTATTCGCTATATTATTTCTATTTAATGAAAACTAAACTTTGATGTACCTATTGTTACAATCTAAAAGAAAAAATACAACTTCCTTAGGTACACACAATTTTGTAAACACATATGTATTAATCTTATTATACCAATGTTAAATTGATACCTATTATTATGATCATCAATTATTATTGATTAAAGTAATTATACAATAATGTAAAGCATATGAAAATTATTTTTCGATGAGTACCTATAGTAAACTTTATGAAAAAGATTAATTTGAATGAATTGAATTTGTTTTATTTTTTGGTACCTGGTAATTGATTAAAAGTTAACTTCTTTAATTAAAATAGACGCTTTCTATAATTTTTTGAAATTTTTATTTAAAATATTATCTAATAATACCTACCTTTTTATTCTTACAGAATATGTCAATAAGTGATGTCTTTAGTAGCGGTTCCTCTGATATGTTTATACCATCGTCACATGAAGAGAGTTCCGATAACAATGAAAGTTGTGATGATAATCCATTTTTAGCCAGTACATCAGGTCGTCCAAAGAAGGGTAGAAAAAAGAAATTTGCAATGACGCGAGCAACATCAAAGATTAATAGGAACAAAAATGAATCTTACATTGACTACAAAGGAAAATTGAAAGCTGCTAAAGAATTTCAATATGACTACAATTGTAACTGCCCGATGAAATGTTCTGAGTTGATTTCTACAGAGTCACGAAAACAAGAATTTGATCGTTTTTGGAGTCTTGGGTCTTATAATGCCCAAACTATCTTTATTGCCAATAATATCCACGAAATGCCGAAAAAAAGAATGTATGGAAGAAACACTGAAAGACGTCTGTATTCCAGACAATATTCCTTACTTAATCAGCGTATTTGTAGGCAAATGTTTATCAATAGTCTTAGAATAACTCCGTCAAGAGTAACAACAGCTCTGAGAAAGGTAAACAATCGTGCTCCAATTCTTGATCAAAGAGGTAGAAAACAAGGTGGTTTAAACAAAGTCCCTGAAAATAAAATTCAGGAAATAATCAACCAGATCAATAAACTGCCTAAGTACATATCGCACTACTGTCGTGAAAACACGTCTGCATTATTTTTACCGGCACATCTCTCATTATTAAAGATTTATGATCTATACAAATCTGAAGTTCAAAACCCTGTGAAATTTGGTATTTATAAGAGGATTTTTTACGAAAAATTTAATTTGAGATTTAATGTTCCCAAGAAGGACACATGCCAGGTATGTGATTCATTTAAAATAAAACTAGAAAATGAAACGGATGATCATAAAAAGCAACTTTTACAAATTGAACTCGACACTCATCAGGATTTGGCCCAAAAATCACGAGAAACATTAAAGGCAGATTTAAAACGAGCTAAAGATGAGGATAATGTAGAGTGTTTAACATACGATCTTCAAAAAACTCTACCTTTACCCAAAATTCCAACCAATGTAATATATTATAAGAGGCAAGTTTGCTTGTATAATCTCGGTGTATTTTCAGGCAAACGTAATAAGAGTTATTCCTATGTATGGCTTGAAGGAACTGCTGGAAGAGGAGCTCAGGAGGTTGGTTCCTGTATTGTAAAATATTTAGAAAACATAGAAAGTACTGTTGAACATCTTATATTGTGGTCTGATTCTTGTGGAGGCCAGAACCGTAATATTAAAATAACACTCCTCATGGCCAGTCTTCTTCAAACCAGCCATAATATAAAAACTATAACATTTAAATTCCTGATTTCCGGCCATAGTTTTCTACCAAATGATAAAGATTTTGGGGATATAGAATGTCAACTCAAACGTCAAGAACGAATATATACACCTTTAGACTATATAAATATAATAAATTCATGTCGTAAAAAGTCTCCAATAACAGCTACACAAATGAAAAAGGAATGGTTTTTGAGTACCCACCAGCTCGAGAAGGCCACAATAAACAGAAAAGTTGGCACCAATAAAGAAAAAATAAATTGGTTGGAGACAAAACAAATTATATTAACAAAAGAAAATCCTTACCACATCTTTATGAAACCTAGTTATTTTGGCGATGAAAGTGTATGTTTGGATATTGAGCGACGAGGACGATTAAATACAGAGAGCTTTTCGGCGCTGCTTATGCAACTCTGGCCCAATGGTAAACCCCTGTCAGAGGATAAAATTAACGATATTAAAAGCTATTTACATCTAATTCCTTCAGACGCTAAACCGTTTTATGAAAATTTTACAAGTGCTAATGTAGTCGAAGACGTTGATGGATTTAATGTTCCAGTTCTAGATTTTGAGGTAGATACCCACAATAATTAAAACTTTTTTTAAATTTACATTTACATAAGAAAATCATTGTAATTTTGTTTCTTTGGATCATTAAAATTTTTATAAAAATATGACATTATTTATTTATCTGAAAGATTCCAACCCACATAAGTATGTTTTATCGAAATTTTTTTCGGATTTTTGTTTTTTGTTAAAAACGTCCAACCTAAAATTTTCAAAATAACTTCATTGAAACTTACATTTAAAAGAAATTACAAACGAGGTGCCTACGAGATGAATATCATTATCTTAAAATCATTGCCAGGCGAATAAATTATGCATAGTTTAGCTAGGGCACACTAAAATCTTTTAAACTCAATTTCCCAACAATCACTTTTTTTGGGTTGGACGTTTTCTGCTTAACTACGTCCAATTAAGCTTTTTAAAGATACGTAAGAAAATATTATTGCATTGGAAATCTAGTTAAAAATAGAGTTTCATTCAAACCTTTTTATCGTTATAAAATAACTACTGTGTTTTTCCAACTACGATGAAGTAAGAACGAATGGTAGATTCGAATGTAAAATTATTTATGTCATTCTTCCACGTCGACGCTTTTTCCTAGCAAATAAGATTATTATATTATTAGAGATGTAGACCCACATCACGTCCACTAACTGTCAATACCTTGTGCAGAAGTGACAGTTTTATCTTGTAAGGAACAACGATTTTTTGTAAATTTTATTTTATGTACTTTACACCAATAATTTTAGCTATTTCTAAACGTTTATATACGTTAATATTTTATAAAAACAAATTTAGATGGTTTTAGCTGGTTTTTTAAAATATTTTAATTAACAATAGTTAAAATAAAACTCTGCTAAAGTATTATACAAAAAGGCTGTACATATCTAAAATTATGAATTTAATTTGAGAGTATGAGAACTGTGTTACATAGGGCTGGTTAAAAAAAAATTACAATAAATAGTAAGGGATTATACAGATAAGAGCAAATCAAGTTTATAAAGAATCTTATCCATCCTGTGCTGCACCTACACTCGTGATATTTACAGGATTTTATAAGCGGTTAATGTGTATTCATAATATATAATATACCGAATACTAAACCAAATCATCACCGTATAAAAATATGTGCTTCAGCAGACGCTAAGATTTATTCTTCTTCATTTTGAAGGCTTCTCGATCCTCTATCGCATGGATTATTTGTCCTGCATTTGATATCTGAGCCCAATAACGAATGTTTTTTAACAAATATGTATTATACATTCAAAATAAAAGTTTATATTAGTCGACAGCCAGCACAGATAGGTCATTTGTGACAGCCAGCACGACAATATTTTGCCCTTCTTGTTATTCTTTTTCTTCTTTTTATATAGACATGACTCTGACTGTTTTTCAATGTGCCTTTAGTAAGTTGTCATTCAATCGTTTTCGTGGTCTATCTACTAATCGTCTATCTATTGAGAATAATCCTAGCCAACAAATGATATTTTGGAGTGAGCAGACATATGAGAAGCAGAAACTTAAGCCAAAAAACAGAACTAACCATATACAAAATCCTTATACAACCAGTGTTGACATATGGATCAGAGACATGGACTTCCTGCTTATATGTGAACGAAGGATCCTCAGAAGAATATTCGGTGGCATCTATGAAAATGGTGTTTGGAGAAGGAGGTACAACTATGAGATATATCACAGATATAAATATGTATTTGGTGGTAAAGACGTAGTATCTCTTATAAAAATACGAAGACTAAGATGGGTAGGCCATCTGACAAGATCACAGCAGAACAACCCTCTAAGAGGAATCCTTACGTCACAACCTGTGGAAAGAAAAAGTAGGGTAGTCCAAAACTCAGATGGAGGGATGGTATAGATGAAGATGGTAGAAAAATAGGCGCAGCAAACTGGCAACAGTTGGCAATGGATATAACTGACTGGCGTACTAGACTTGGGAAGGTCGAGGATCTTTTATAGGGCTGTAGCACCAATGATGATGATGAAGGAAGCAGTATGATATCACTTGGAAACATCTATAAGTTGAGAAACTACATATACAATCACGAATGTTTTTTAACAAATATGTATTATACATTCAAAATAAAAGTTTATATTAGTCGACAGCCAGCACAGATAGGTGATTTGTGACAGCCATCACGACAATATTTTGCCCTTCTTGTTATTCTTATTCTTCTTCTTTTTATATAGACATACTCTGACTGTTTTTCAATGTGCCTTTAGTAAGTTGTCATTCCATCGTTTTAGTGGTCTTTCTACTAATCGTCTTTCTATTGAGAATAATCCTAGCAAACAAATGATATTTTGGAGTGAGCAAACATATGAGAAGCAGAAACTTAAGCCAAAAAACAGAACTAACCATATACAAAACCCTTATACAACCAGTGTTGATATATGAATCAGAGACATGGACTTCCTGCTTATATGTGAACGATGGATCCTCAGAAGAATATTCGGTGGCATCTGTGAAAACGGTTTTTGGAGAAGGAGCTACAACTACGAGATATATGACAGATATAAATATATTTTTGGTGGTAAAGACGTAGTATCTCTTATAAAAATACGAAGACTAAGATGGGTAGGCCATCTGGCAAGATCACAGCAGAACAACCCTCCTAGAAGAATCCTTACGTCACAACATGTGGGAAGAAAAAGTAGGGTAGTCCAAAACTCAGATGGAGGGATGGTATAAATGAAGATGGTAGAAAAATAGGCGCAGCAAACTGGCAACAGTTGGCAATGGATATAACTGACTGGCGTACTAGACTTGGAAAGGTCGAGGATCTTTTATGGGGCTGCAGCACCAATGATATTGATGGAGGGAGCATTATGATATCACTTGGAAACATCTATAAGTGAGAAAACTACATATACTAAATATTATAGGATGCTGCCTAGCGTTGATTTCCAAATTAATTCAAGTTAAAACTAATGGTGTGTTATAACCAAAAACAAAACTAAAAAATAGTGTTCCGTAAAGATAAGTTTTCAGCCATAGACTTTTAAAAATAGCAATAAATAATGTATTAGCCAGTATAAACATATTAACAAAAGGTTTCTTATACGCAGACTACATTGTTATTTATGTGAGAAGTCAAAATATGGAAAACATCATAAATATATGCTACAGACGTTGCTACACCATATATAGAAATGGTCGCAAAGTTGTGGATTTTAGTTATCTACAAAAAAGACAAAATGTATATTATTCTCTAAGAAAAGCTACCGTAATCTCTTTTTACTCTTAGTATATAAAAATCCTCTAGTTTAAAAAATAATGTACAATTTTTAGGAATGACATTCGACTTATATTTAAATTGGACCAAACATATTAAAAAATTGGCAATCGAATGCTAAGCAACACTAAGTATCCTTAAATCATTGACAAAAAAAGAAAATAAAGCAGATAGGCAAATTATGCTCTTCATCTGCAGAAAAATAATCAGACTTAAATTTTATTAAGGTGCGATAGCATATTCATTGGTTAATTAGTCTTCATTTAAAATTTAACAAACGATTGACAATACCGAACTCCGCATTTTGTTGGGAGCTTTCAGAGCCACACCAGTAAAAAGCCTGTATTGCAAAGCAGCTGAAACATTATTTTTGACATAAGAATGTATTTAAAGTTAATTTATAAATTAAACTGAATGCAAATCCTAACAACCACACCTTGAAATATGATCACTTTAATCGATTATCAACATTTTTCTCCCACCAATAAACCACGTCTAGACAAACATTTCTACAACCGATTTTAAATGAATCTCTCTTTTCTTAACGCTATCTCACCTTGTTGCTTTTCCGATAGTTTTAAAACTGTTGCACCATGGAGATTGAACGTAATAACTACCTTAGCACATCTAAAATAATATCTACCTCAACTTCATTGGACAAACATACTAAGTACTAACCATAATATAGTTCATATAATTCATATAATTCATTATAGTTCATATAATTCATCAAATTCTGCAAAACTTATTATCAAACTACATACATTTCGCTTAAGAATTTATATAGATGCTTCAAAATAAAACATGCGCGGACGCAGCAGTTATGTCTTCAAATATGTGCCAAACACCACAGTATTCTGAATTCAAAATTAAATGGCATAAAAAGGGAACTTACATATTTTATATCTACACCAAAACAGAAATACATTACCAAAACTCATTACAATCCATAGGAAAAATATATTCAAAAGATCACATTTTATGAAAAATCAAACAAAATTTTTATAAAGACGTTATCTTCTTTTGGGTCCTATCACATATTGGAATTTCAGGTAATAAAGAAGCAGATAAGTTTACGCGTGAATCCGTGAACTTATCCAACACTATAATCGTAAAATTTGTGATAAATAATGATGTTTTAAGTGATATCAAATCACAAATCCTAAATGAGTGACACAATCGGTGGCAATTTCACTGTTTTAATGTTTTCTTACCAGAAGAAGAGATTCAGTGACAATAACCCGTCTGAGATTAGGTCATTAAAGTGCTATACATAGTTTTTTAATTACAAAAGAATTCAAACCGAAATGTAAGCAGTATAAAGTCAAGCTCTTGGTGAACAATATTATTATAGATTGTAAAGTTTTCTTCACAGGAAGAACCAATAACGAAATCCCAAAAACACTTGGTAAAAATTGTTCCATTACAAATATGCTAAATTACTTGAAGGCTATTAATTTTGTAAATATCAAATATTTAATATTTTTAAGATTTGCTTCTCGCTAATTATCTTCGGGTTGCGAATTTGTAAATAAAAAAAAACTCTCTAAATTATTAATCGATATCAGGAATGAATTTTGTCAGGGGAAACAGATCGTTGTAAGGATCCATTATTTCGAACCAAAAACTATTTGACATATACTTCAAACTCTTTCACTTAAGAGCAACACGATAAATACCAATGTTTAACCATGTAACACTCTTGTCGGTAAAAATTACGTATTATTGCGAAAATTCGCTAATTACTGTCAAACGAGTCAACCCTCCCGCTCTAAGTACTTAGCAGTACCTCGAGTAGGCTATTGGTAATATTCAACACGAAATTTTACGTGTGAATAGCATTAATAGATAAATAGACGTACGTTATTTGACATGTCAAGAGTAAGTAGTAAATAAATAGTAGTAAGTAGTAAATTTACTGTTTCATAGTTCGTAGTTCATATAATTCATTATAGTTCATACAATTCATCAAACTCTGCAAAACTTATTATCAAACTACATACATTTCGGTTAAGGATTTATATAGATGCTTCAAAATAAAACATGCGTGGACGCAGGAGTTATGTCTTCTAATATGTGCCAAAAACCACAGTATTCTGAATGCAAAATTAAATGCCATAAATAGGGAACTTACATATTTTATATCTACACCAAAACAGAAATACATCAATTACTATTTAACTGGGAATAAGCCACAATTAAAGATAAAAATACGTTTATTGACGTTTCAATTTCCACTTCGGAATCGTTCTCAAAATACAAACAGTAAATTTATTGTTTTTATTTTGAGAACGATTTCCGAAGTAGAAATTGAAACGTCAATAAACGTATTTTTATCTTTAATTGTGGCTTATTCCAGTTAAATAGTAATTATTTAAAAATGTCACAAGAAAATAGCTTCAGAACAATATTTAGAAATAAATCATTTTGATGGATTCACCAAATTCATTACAATCGATAGGAAAAATATATTCAGAAAATCACATTTTATGAAAAATCAAACAAAATTTTTATAAAGACGTTATGTTCATTTGGGTCTAATCACTTATTGGAATTCCAGGTAATAAAGAAGCAGATAAGTTTATGCGTGAATCTGTGAACTTAGCCAACACTATGATCGTAAAATTTGTGATAAATAATGATGTTTCAAGTGATACCAAATCACAAATCCTAAATTAGTCTCACAATCGGTGGCAATTTTCACTGTTTTAATGTTTTCTCACCAAAAGAAGAGATTCAGTGACAATAACCCGTCTTAGATTAGGTCATAAAAGTGCTATACATAATTTTTTAATTACAAAAGAATTCGAACCGAAATGTGAGCAGTATAAAGTCAAGCTCTTGGTGAACGATAATATTATAGACTGTGAAGTTTTCTTCACAGGAACAACCAATAACGAAATCCCAAAAACACTTGGTAAAAATTGTTCCATTACAAATATGCTAAATTACTTGAAGGCTATTAATTTTATAAATGAAGACATAAGTGGATAAAGGTCATATGTCACAAAATGATATTTTTGAGTAATGACCATTTTAGTGTCTTTTGTTCCAAGTTAATTATTTATTTTATAAATTTGCATTGCTGCACTTTTTTAAACAGGTATCTGAAGGTACTTTTTTTAGACTTTAAATTGAATTTAAAAAAAGTTACCTTAAGCCAAATATTTCAGATTTTGTGGACATATTGCCTTAATCCACATACTAAAAATAATTAAAAAATGTTAGGGTTCAGTGGATAAAAGAGTTAAGTATAAAAAATGGTCATTTATTTTCAAAAAACACTTACAATACAAAATGAAAAATTAACAAAAATAAATTTTTTAGTAGGTTTTTCTTTTCTTTTTAGGATTTTCTTTATTTTCCTCTATCGCGTTTTCATAAAACCATCTGTACTCTTCGGGAACAAATTTTATTTGGTCTCTTAAATTTTCCAGTTTTTCCAAACTCAAACCACCAGTTTTATTTTCCAGTCTTCTTGGTCTATATTCACTTCTGGTCAGATGTGCTGTCCTTTTTTTTCTTAAATCTACTTGCTGAAATGGCATGTAGTCATTAAGACATGTCTTATAGAGATAGAATCCAAATTCGTCCACTCTTATCCATTTTACATTATCACGAAAATTAATCTTTTCATTTGAACTGTTTGTTGTCTTTTTACATAAATAGAGCTTCGTTAGCAGATCTTCAAAGTCGTAGAAAAAATTCTCCATATTTACACAAATGCTACCTTTTGTGCTTGCCGACGTGATAATGTTACGATATTGATCTGGAATAAAAATTGACTGATGTTTTCTCAGAACTTTTTCTATCCTTCCAAAGTCCCTGTCAGAATCTAAATAACTGTGGCCCACTTCAGGAAATTTGTGCTCTATTATTTTAAAATATCCATTTAAAATGAGATATTGATATAGACCTACAATTATAAAGTTTTTGTTCTGACCAGAACATGAATCTGACCATATGATCAAATGATTAATATGGGGATTTTCTTCTTTTAAAAGCTTACAAAATCGAAACAGACAACTCGCTATTTCAGTACTACCTCGATTAGCTACATCTTCGGTCCACGTAAAAAAGTAAGATTTTGATCCTGATGAAGTTATGCAATGTATACCAAAATTATACAGCCACATTTGACGTAAATAGAATGCTCTTGATGTTGAAAGCTTAGGTAACGGCATGGTTTGTTGTAGATCCATTGTGATGTAGCACATATTATTGTCACTTATTGGCTTTTGCCTATCTACTTTTTGAGATTCAAATGCAATGCTACAGTTTTCTTTATGCTCTATAGTATTTTCTCCAGAATCACATGTGCTACATGTGTCACTTTTTGGATATCCAAATGATAGATTGAATTTAGTATCGAACACATGGCGATACATGGAAAGTTTAACTAAGTATTTTTCACCAATTTGTTGTTCATCGCATCTTTTTAGGTATAGTTCATGCATTTTTGTTACATTTAATAATGGTGACAAATACTTTCTATTCTGATTTTTGTTTCGAGAATAGTGAGAGCTCTCAGCTGGAAACATTTGAACATGTTCAGTAATGTATTCTACTACCGCTTCACCGATCTTGTGAGGTCTATTTGTATGTTGCCCTTGTTTACTTGGACTTGGAGCTGATTGACCTTGTTTAAGTTGTTTTTGAAGATTTAATATTTTCTTTGAGCCAACTTGGTACAGCGAACAAATTGCATCCTTACAGACAGATATTTTTTCTCTGTCGTAAGTTACTGAGTATTTAAAAGAACATTCTCTTAACTTCTGCTTTTTACCTCCAGAACGAATTCGGTGTCTTGAAACTTGATTTATGTCAATGCTTTTAAACAAAAGACAGGTTTTTGCGTTATTTTCTAAATTATAAAACCTTTTCAATATAGATTTTCTAGCTTCTAAGCTGAATTTGGTTCCACACTTTAATCTGCATGTTGCTTTACATAACACTAAATCTTCCTCAATTTCTTTTGCTGGTATAATTTTTCCATTTTGAGAAACATATTCCAACCCTTTTTCTTTTTGTATTGCTGCCTTTTTTTTCTTCCATTCAACAGGGTTGCGTTCTCTTTTACGAGCTTTCTTCTCTTTAAGCTCAAAAATTTTTTTCGCCGTCCTGTGAGGTTTGGAAACATCAGCTCCTTGTCCTTCTGCGGTAACATGTACCGCACTTTGACTGTCTTCAATATTGGGTTTTATTTGAAATTTCTTTGTCTTATTTTCAGCATTCACTTCTGCTTGGTTGTCTATATTCTTCATGTTTTGTTCCTTTTTTTCATTTAACAAATTTTTGTTAGGAAGTTTTTCAGAAAAGATGTTTCGTTTAGCATCATGTATTTTTTTGGAAAACATTTTGTTTGTGGTTTCTTCATAGTAGTCTGATTCATCCGAATAGCCCGTACCTGAAGGAACGAATTCATCACTGGACGACACATATCCGTCTGCTTCGCTTCCTGACTCATTGCTTTCTAAAAATATAAAACTATATGTAGTAAAATTAAAATAAATTTACTACTAAGAAATTATAAACCTTTCCAGCCAGGCTTACGTATGGTATCCATGTGTTTTTTCATTTTATACCAAATATCTCAAAAGCACAAAACCAAATTTTTTCATATTAAAAACGTTGGAGAACAATTTTATTAAAATTTAGACAATGCATAGTGTCTATCTGTCTATGAGATATTGAAACACTCCAAATAACCGATATTACAAAATAATTATTAATACAGATTAGAAAATACTAGATAACTTTAATATTATCTTAAATTATTATTATATTAACTTGTCAACGAGGCTGGAAATGTCAAATAAATATTCCCTTACCGACAAAATTTCCGGAAGTCGATGGTATCTGCATGTCTGCACAATACTGTTTATTGGATAAATCGTTGAGTTTACGGGTATTTAAATCTGACGAACTAGGAGGAAATACACCTAAAACCAACAATATTGTAAGTATGTGATAAAAACTACAGTAAAAAGCATTAATTGGTACTTTGCATAAAACAACAAGTATTAAAAAATATATGTATATGAACCTTTATATAATAATGTAATATTACCTTTTTTAACAGTATTCTTTTCTTTCTGTTGAAGATATAGTCTGTAAATTCTTTTTCCTCTACTCTCCATAATTTTTTCGTAACTTTTTGACTTAAAAACTGTAAAAATGTTTGCACAAAGTAAATTACACAATTACATTGATTTTCATAACATAACCTATAAAGTCAAATGTCAGAAAACCAACTGCTGAGCGACTAAAAATTTGAGTGGATAAAGGTAATATGTCCGCGATTTTAGACATAATACCTTTATCCACTAGAATTCGAAAATTTAGTGGGACATATTGCTTTAATACCTTCCTATTTTTTTTAATTAGCTAAAAATAAGTAATTTTAAAATTTTAAAAGGTTAAACAGCATATTAGCAGCACAAAAAACCAATAAAACAATTTTTTCAAAAAAGTGACATATGACCTTTATCCACTCATGTCTTCAAATATCAAATATTTAATATTTTTAAGATTTGCTTCTCGCTAATTATCTTCGGGTTGCAAATTTGTAAATAAAAAAAAACACTCTAAATTATTAATCGATATCAGGAATGATATTTTGTCAGGGGAAACAGATCGTTGTAAGGATCCATTATTTCGAACCAAAAACTATTTGACATATACTTCAAACTCTTTCACTTAAGAGCAACACGATAAATACCAATGTTTAACCATGTAACACTCTTGTACGTAAAAATTACGTATTATTGCGAAAACTCGCTAATTACTGTCAAACGAGTCAACCCTCCCGCACTAAGTACTAGCAGTACCTCGAGTAGGCTATTGGTAATATTCAACACGAAATTTTACGTGTGAATAGCATTAATAGATAAATAGACGTACGTTATTTGACATGTCAAGAGTTTTATCGGACATTTTTTTATTATTAAATAAGTAGAAGCTAACATATGCCGAACTTGAATGGTTGATTTACGAGAGTAGTGAAAGTGAGGAAGAAGATCATTATTGAAGTGGGTAGCGCTGAAATTGATAGTGATTCTGATGACAGCATTGTTGATCCTATTTGTGTTCCCGATGAATAAAATTTGGAGAAGGACGTGGAAAAAAGTCTAAGATGTATATGGAAAAATGTAAAGAGTACTACAATGCCTACAAAAAACCAAAGGCTACTTTCAACTGACCTCAGGCCACAATTATTAGTTTTGAAGGGGTAGGTTGATTTTTAGCTTAGTCGGTCAGATAGCTCAGCGGGCTGTGCGGCTGCCTCTCATTCGCTTCACTGTCGAATGGTTTAGTGGATGTGGGTCGACCCCAAGCTCGATGTACAGAAAAACAAATAGTCTAACGCAGCAGTTTAAAATTCTAGATGAATCTGCGGCTTAGACTAGGATATGCTGGGTTCTGATCGGCCTATGGTAGAGCAGTACGGCAAGAGGTAAGGGCTTGCGGCTCGGTGATACTCCTCCATAGATCCGGATCCAAAAAACCGGATATATATAGGTTGATTTTAAATTCATTGTCTAACCTGCACTTAATTTTATTTTTGTAATTAATATTATGTTGCTATCGATACTGAAACAATGATCCAACCAGACCATGCGCAGAGAGGAGAGCCCCCCAGTACCAATTTTCTGGAGGTATTTATTTAATTTGGTTTATACCAATTGTTAAACTAATCTCAATAATTTTTAGGGTGCCGCTATTGATCTCGAAAAATTATAGTTCCAGATAAGATACTCTTAAGGGCAAAAATGGATATCTTTCGGAAACCCTGCCAAAAGGAATTGGTAAAAGACCTGCAATCAACGTTGTTCATGTAAAGCCTGGTCCTAAGGCTGAGGTCAGGGGCATTTTAGAACCCTTGCGTACAATCAAACATTTTTCACCGATTCGATGCTAACTAAAATAGTGACATATAAAATCAAGAAATAAACCGAAAAAAAAAACAAAAATTATCATGACTGCCCAAAGAACATCTGAAACCACTTTATAAGAACTAAAGGCGCTCTTGGGATTTTATAAACTCGCTGCAGTACTAAAGGACAATTACTTGTCATCGAATATTAGGTTTCATACATCGTTTTCCGGTGCCAGATACAGGGCCACGATGAACAAATTTCGATTTGAATTTCTGACTGCTGGTCTTAGGTTCGATGATAAGACAACTAGAGCTATGGGGAGAAATTACTGCTTTTGCCCCCGTATCAGAAATATGGGACAAATTTATTAACCATTGTAAAACAAATTGCAAGTCCAGTTTATATTTGACAATTGATGAGCAGCTGGTGGATTATAGGGAAAAATGCAATTTTCGCATGTATATACCAAATAAAACTGCTGAGTACGGGTTAAAATTGGTTTTGATATGCGATGTCACCACCATGTACTTCCTTCCAAGAAATGGTCTTCCTCTAGCCGAGCACTTTGTAGCTGTTTTAACAGCTCCAGTTAATTGCACTAACCGGAACTTTTCTGTTGGCCTACCTATTCCTTTGGAAGAGAAATTACTAAAAAGGCCCTATAATTTGACAATACTTGGGATGATCTGGAAGAAAAAACCACACATTCCATCTGAATTATTGGAAAATATCAAGCAACGTCAGATCAACACGTCTATGTACGCTTATAGTAAAACTTGCTTCTTGGTGTCCTATAAATCTAGAAATAATAAAATAGTGACCCAACTATCAACAATGCATAAAAAGGGAACAGTTAACAAAAATACGAAAAAAAAACCGATATGATAATGTCGTAGAATTCCACAAAAGGAGCAGTCGATACGTTTGACCAAATGTGTCAAAGTTATATGGGACCAAAAGATAGCCGATGTGCATATTTTATAATATGATCAATATGGCTTGAATTAATGCCTATGTTATTTTTTTTGTATAAAGTTTTTACTTAAGGTGGAAAATCCTTACAAAGGCGGCAGTTTATGATAGAGCTTCAGAAAAAAGTTACAGAACCTCACCAGACAAGTCGCTTAGAAAATAAAAGATTGAACCATGAATTAAAAGAAAATATTTCTAAGGTCTTGGAAAAAAAGATACTCCCGAATTCATGACAGAAAACCAAGAAGGTCCAAGGAAGTATTGCTCAATCTGTCTCACAACAATTAAACGAATGACGACCAGATCTCCACGATTTGCGGAGAACACCAAATTAAGCAATGTAAAAATCGTGTAAATTAAATATGTATTTTTTTTATTGAATATGTTATTAGTAAGGGTTTTTTTGTGTAGTTTTGTTTGCAACAAATATTTTGTTAATTTACCACTGTTCTTAGATTTGTTAATTCAATAATATGTAAATTTTACGTGTTGAGAGTATTAGGCGTTTTATTACGTGTTCTAAGGTTAAACAAAGAAACCATACAATAAGTTACACCGATCTCTCTACAATTTTTTGCAACTAAACTTAAAAAACTCATATTATATATCTAATACTAGTGAATTTTTATGGTAACGAAAATAAGCCAAATGATTTAATCTCGATATATAATAATTTTAATAAAATTAATAGAGTTGTAAATTTGAATATTTTGGTCATCCCTTACTCTTTGTTCTTATTTTCAGGAAAAAATTCTATATAAAAACGAGGAAACAATATACCTACATAAAATTGTATAACATATTATATTTGGGAGCGTGTATCTCCAAAAATAAATTCTCATCTCTACTGCCATGAGAGGTAGTAGCTGTAGGCCATGAAATCATGATTAAATCAGGAATGAAAATAATCCTGGATTAATTTTGTCCCTGTTGGATAAACCTAGAAAATTGGAACATCTGCTTCCATTAGATCACTTTGGAATTGTTCTTAGATTAATGGAATTTTACGAATCTCTCCTTCGCTATTTAATGCAATAGAATTCCTGATGCTTGAATTCGCCGAATTCATTGCGTTTAACTTTAATCCAACAATGCCGTGTTAATAATAGAAGTAAATTGAAAGAATTTATTCATTGGTATACACAAGAAGTACAACATTTTTAAAATAATTTGTACGTATATCTTGTCGATATAATAAGTAAATTTGTTTTTTCTTCTACGAAAACCCCAAATATCGCTATTAGTAGCAAACAATGATTTACGGTTTATTTACATGTGTGAATTACAAAAGGCTTTGTAATTTACGCAGTTAGAAATTTAAAAAAAAATCGCTTCCCATAAAGGCTAATGTTTGAATTGATAAGAGTAAGGGACTGCAGACCGCACACTTTTTATCGGCCGATAGTTTAGTCGGGTTGGGCTGTCAGCGGGCATACCCAGCCAGCTAAATAGACAGGTTGAACGATTTTAGTATTAAACTTCTTATTTGGTTGCGGCGAGAGAAAACACAGAAGAGATTTCGAGAGTATTGGGTGCATTCAATTCTGAATGATATATTTTTTAGTAAAAACTTCTACACAATGCATTCTAATGCCGTCTCCAGAGCAAACAGACAAAACAAAAACATTCATGTTTCGAGACAAAGTGGCGACAAATCGAAAACATTTGTTGAGACATTTCTGAACAATTTTGTTTTATTTGCAAATTTGAAAACTTTTTCAGGTCCCGTCTCAGGTCGGTAAAGATCAAAAAGTCTGTGTTTTGTCTGTGTATTTGACGACAAGTTGTCGGCGCAGTGTGGACGCGTGTGCGTGCCAAAACGTGTTAAGCAGTACACTCAAAAATTAAGGAGTCTACCCACACCCTATGCTCAGTCCACAGTAGAACATCTAATTCACATTCTATTATATGACGCTGAAATTGGCAAGTATAATGAACCCAAGAAGCCACCACTATTCCAGGTACAACGCCAAATGAAAGAATTTATTCAGTTTCCCACAGGATTTTCTGGTTCTTCGTACTCAAATCCACTTAGTCTTAACACAAATGTTGACTCAACTCCATCCAACTCCAACCCACAACATTTGTACTCAAATCCACTCAGCACTGACACACAATATTTATACTCAAATCCTCCCAGCATTGACACACGTTCATACTCAACTCCTCCCAGCATTGACACATATTTATACTCAAATCCACCCAGCATTGAACATTTATACTCAAATCCACCCAACACGCAACATTAATACTCAAATCCATCTAGCGCTGAACCACAAAATTCTTACTTAAATCCACCAAACACCAACACACAACCTTTATTTTCACATCCACCTAGTATTGACAAAGAGCTTTCTCAGTATTCAGATCAAGAAAACGAACGAAATTGATGATGAACTTTTTGAATGTAAAAACAAGTAGAATCGTCATTATTTTGTATGTAGTATGTACCTATCGTCAAGTTCTTTTGTATTAAATATTTAACCAATAAATATGGAGTTTATTTTAAGGGATATTAACAGAAAAATAGTAATGAAAAAAAACATACCTGTACATAACTACTAAGACTGTTAGTTAAAGCTTTACATACTCCAGGTATTATTGCAGATATTGATTGCTTTGATACGTTAGGCTGTGGTAGGAATCACCTGTTGCTAAAATCTTAAAGTGATTGCTAACCTTTCTGTTACACTTATAGCATTTCTAAAGTTAGTATGTCTTTTTGCAACTGCAGGACCAACAAGGCATATCAGATTCTCAAAATCTTCGGTGCACATTCTTAAAAAAATTTTGAAGCTTGATCGAATTTCACCACTTAGTCCAATAATATCTGCGCGCAGCTGAACTAACAATTTGTCTATCGAACAACTTTCTCGCATTTTTAGGATTAGTCTAATCCAAAAACGTTTGGGTTTTGTTTTAGCAATCTGGGATGATGATGAGAGCAAAAAAAAACAACTTGCGGCTAGCAATAAATCTTCAGTTTCATTTTTTTCCATGGTTAACCATGTGGCGTTTGACTAAAACGCCACATGGTTAACCAAAACTAATCACAACAACAACGTCACCAACTGAATTTGGTTTTAATATTTTGTTGTTCTGGTGTGGACAGTTTGTCATAATTTTGTTTTGTCTTTTGATGACAAATTTTGTCGCTGGTTTATCGTGTTTTTGTTTCAGAATTGTGTTTTCGTTTTGTCTGCTTGGTCTGGACCCGGCATAACTTACTTGATTACCCAAAAAAGTTTTTCGCTTTTTATCGGATGAGCATAGCCCGCTTCAATGAACTAGGCAGGCTAATTGGACCAACTATAGCGAAGGACGATATAAATTTAAGACTTATATACCTGTGGAGGTATAACTTACATCGTATAAGTACCTAGGGCATGAATGAGGGTTAGTAAAGATAACCAGACATGTCAGCGGTTGGTATATTAAACTATGTATTTAAATCGGATCTACCCATATGCCTCAAAAGGAAAATTTTTGATCAATGTGTATTATCTGTACTCACTTATGGAGCGGAAACATTAACACTTTCAAAAAAGTATATAAGTAGCTTTGCGTGACTCCGATGGCTATGGAGAGCCAAATATTGGGTGTCTTTTTGAGAGACCAAATCTCAAAAGAAGAAATACATCGTAGAACAAAAACAACAGACGCTTTCAAAAAAATCATTAAAATGGAATTGGGCAGGATACGTCGCCAGATTATCAGACAACCAATGGACAAAACGTATTTTATAGTGGAAAACAATTCAAGAAACAACACAGAGCGGAGGACGCCCACCAACTAGATAGACTAACGACCTGAAGCTTGTTAGCAAAAAGTGAATGTAAGCCGCACAAGACAGAGACAAATCGATAGAGCTGAGGGAGACCTACATCTAGCAGTGAACATATACAGGTTGATGATGATGATACCTATGGAGGAGAGATTGAGCATTACGATAAGGTAAGATAAACCAAAAATACTTTTTAACTATTTTCATAAGAATTATAACAAAGTTCGGTAGTTTAAAAAATTTTGTTTTAGAAGAAATTATATTAGAAGTCGTATATGCGCGAATCATCTGAAAAATTTTTAGTATAAGACGGTGCTGCGTCGCTACCGTTTCCTGGTGATAAAATATTTTGACTGGTTGTATATGGCAAATTTGAGTATGGTGTAGGACTGCTTGTATAAGTCTCAAAGTGTTGTGCTGGCATGTTGTTAGTCTTTCTATTAACAGGAAAAGAGAAAAGCGGCTATTGTTCTATATTAAACGTTTAATTTAGCTGAAAAAAAAACTTACACCTAGCTAGTTGTATCTGTTTAGAAAAGTTAGGATCACTTATTTAAGTATCAAATTTTTTAACTACCGGTAAATTTTGAAATGAAGGAACTAGAGACAAATCAAAGTTTACTTCTTTATTAGCACTAGTTTAATTTAATGCTTTTAATAAGTCATAATGGTTAATGCTTAATCCAAGTTTGCATTCTTCGATAAATTAAGCCTCTTCTTCCGTTTACGAACAGGAATGGAATTGGATAGTCTAGCTTAATCATTATCCTCGTCATTTTTTAAAGAATTTTTTTTTCCAAGTTACCTTCAGTATTTAGATTAATTTTTCATGCATAAAAGGAAAATAATAATTGTTTAAAATAAACATCTTCGGATCTTGATCGCAGATTGTCTTATATTAGTATTTTTTGTGCATTAAATTCTCGCCAAAGTCAAGTCCTTAAATAAGAGGATTTATTTTGCATTTCTCGGCCTCAAAATTATCAAAAAAAAGTAAAATAGAATTAATTAATAATTTTTAATAAAATTTATAACTTCTTTTTTAACAGATATGTGGCTACCAGGGCTAATTACAATACATTATCTTTTGACTATGGAATGGGAGCTTTTTCAATACGAGATGTTACTAAAACTACATGTAAGCAAATATAAAATATGTTTTAATCATTATAATATCTCAACCAAACAAGAAGGCGACTGGAGTAAAATCGCAGATGAATTCTATAGCCGCACAAATTTTACTAAAATCATTGGAGCATGGCAAATATATCCACCTGACAAAGCGAAAACATTTCGGTTCATTCTATTTTAACTACAGAAAGTTCTTTTCTTGCGTGTGAATGGCTTGTACAGACGCAGATTATAAATTTGTTATACATTGTCGTTAGTTCTCTTGGAACAGCTAGTGATTCGAAAATATTTAAAACATCAGTGAGTAAACGGCTTTCCAAAAACCGAATAAATATACCCTCTAGAAGGCAATTGCCTAATGATAATGACAAATATGTTATTCAATTCTCTGTCGTAGGATATAAAGCGTTTGGACTTAGGAATCGTGCGAAATTTAAACTATATTAAAAGATTTTTTAACTATACATAGACATACAAGAGCTTGAAAAATGGTTTAGTGTAATTTTTGAATTCTCGATAACAAATGGAGTATTTTTCACCTACCATTATTATTGTCAATATTAATTGTTCCCCTGAGTTACTAAAGCTTGCTGTGTCTGGTATAATTATGTAAGAATGAAAGATAAAATAAATTTGCAAAAATTCTGTACAGTTGTACCATAAATAACTTGGCTATAAATAAAGACAACCGAGAAAGAAATAATATAACTAACGTGCGACAGTACATGTCATCATAGTTTGGTTCTCCTGGAACAGTAATTCTGTGTCAATATAACAAAGTATAATAACGTAATAACAACTGTAATAATACAGAAATGTAAAAATTGTATAATACTTTATTTTAACTTAATTAAAATAAACAATTAACATGAATCGTTACGTACCTTTGTTTGTTTTATCCTCGGAACTAAGCTCTTTCCAATTAACAAGCTTCTTGACACAGTTTTCTCTTGATACTTGCATCGAAGTACTCTTTTAAACCTTTTTTCATAAACTTCAGGTCTTTGCTCGACTCCTTTTGTTAACTTTATCAAGCACGTTTCTACAATCATCAATTGTGGATTAAACAATGCCTTTTTGTCACAAAAATATTCAAAAAGTATTCGCAGGGGACGAGTGTCGGACACCAAATTTATGACCGAACTGAACTATCAGCTGATAAAAAGTCTGCAGACTGCGGGGGCCTTGGGTATGATTATATACAATACGAAAGAGTCATATTGGTGGAACTTTGTCTCTTCTTCGGCTCTTTTGACTAGGACCTAATATCTGCATAGCTACAAAAAGAGCTTTCTTACATGCCTTTACTATAGACATTAAATACCAATGGTGACAATACAAAAGCCTGTCATACTTCTGTGCGTAATATTACTTTTGTAGAATGTATTGTATATTCTACAATGTACATCTGTAATTTCTGAAAAAAAAATACATATGTATTTTTATTTCCGAAATTCTCTTAGTTTATAATGGAGTACCGAGTCAATTAGTTTTTCAAAATATATAAATTGGCCATATATTGCTGATTTATATTCATAATTTTTTGCACCATCAAAGCTTTTGCAAAAAGAGCCTCTACATAGATCTTTTCTATATTCTATCTGTGTATTACTAATATTGATTTTCAACTTCTGATAAACTCGGTTAAGGATGATTCTTAGAACTATGTTTATCAGATGTCTTATTAGTAATATTGTTCGATGCTCTGAGCATTATTTTACGTTGGTCTTAAGAAATTCGCTTATGTATTCACAGCATGTATCAATTTTCTCTTATAAATCTATAATAATCTTTGTGGTACTTTTTATCGATTTGTCTATATTTTTTGTATAATTTTTCACTTTTCGCTATTCGTTTATTAGCCCTATTTCGGGTGTTATCCACACCTTGTATTTCCAATGTACTTATTAATTTATTTATATAATTAAGCTTTTTATCCGTTATTTCTATTTGAGTGTATGGCGTAAATGTTTTTTTTTATTGGTTTAAATATAATAATGGAATGGTAAGTTTTCTTATTTTCTTTTGCCTAGCTTTTATTATAGAGATTTCTGCATTACGATCAATGCAAGTCAATATCAGCTTAAACATAAGTTTCAGTACGTTTCAAAGCATTAAAATATTTCTTTGTCACTATGATATAGTCAATTTAAATCATGAATATGTTGCTTGTGTGAGTCCATTTCAAATAGGTAAAGAAATAATAAATAAGACTTACTCACAATCAATTTAATTTAACTATCAGACGACCGGTTTCGCTTTCTACAATATGCAAAGCATCCTCAGGTCTCGATACAAAATTAAACAAATGTTTAGCATCAGCGTCATTTGTTTAACTTTGTATCGAGACTAAGGATGCTTTTCATATTGTAGAAAGCGAAACCAGTCGTCTGATAGTTAAAATTAAATTGATTGTGAGTAAGTCTTATTTATTATTTCTTTACCTATAGTCGATTTTGTTTATTAATAGTTTTTTTTTAATCTTGAGGCGATGCCTATGTCCATGTGTATGCCGCAGTCGCCTTGGACATAGTTTAAAAAAGGTGATAGTTGTAACTAAATGTTCAGTTTGGTAAAACTTATGTAATGGATCTCTTTTTTATTTCTAGCACCTAATCTATATTTACCACTATTCTCAATAACTTTACCCTGTCCTACTTTGGTCTTCAGATTTATCGTTACTGTGTTCTTTCTTTATTGTCCTCAACACTTTATTTAAGCTGTACAAACAATCTTATGCAAGCATCGTCTTCTTTGACTATGGGAGCCTGTATTTGAGTAACACTTATCGTGTAAGTATTATCCTCCACTTATACTGATATTATGCTATCTTCGTTCGAAAGATGTAAAGTTTAGCACAGAATCTGTCAATTTTTTTAAGACAATAATTATAACTTCATATCAATGATTGCCAGCAGAATTAAATATACAATTTTTGTTGTGATGCATTTTCCATTTTCTGGTCATCGTATTTTACTTATACCAAGTATATATATATACCCAACCCGTTCATTTCTCATTCTGCGTTATTGAATTTTACTAAAGAAAATAAGCATCTTACATTCCAGATTGCTGTTTCTTTACCTACATTTTTCTAAACTTTCTTATTGCAAGAATTTTGCCTGTTGACGGATGTTGAGGTAAGAAAAGCTTAGATCATATTGGTTGTTGTCTTCTGTCGGATTCTTAATTTCTCTTTACATAATCAATGGGCAAATATTAGACTTAAATACTTGGCATAACAGTCCTTTTGGTTTAAGAAAATATTTTCTGATTTTTCCATATCCATTTAAACATTTTTACGAGGAAATACGGGTAACTCATATTTGGTTTTAAGTCAGATAATTTTTAAATTAAGAAAATTTAAGGACTTATTGGGGTGTAGAGTTGTGTTATAGAGGTAGCACCTTTTATCGGAACGACCACATCAAGCGTCATAGGCGGGAGATGGTTCTTGATAACTGGTTATCATATGACAACTAACTCTCACTTATGGCTCCACGTGACACACCCCGGACAACGGCATTGGTCTGCAGGCTAAACTAAGCGAGGGTAGCTAGATATGGTGGAAATTTCACGGAGTGATTGCAGGTATAAGTAATCTCCCACTTACCGACCAACGGCTTTCATGCGGATGAGTTAGTAAATGGTAGGGCACTCTTTTAACCTGGGGTTGAGAAATCGGCCTCGAAGGCGGATGAACAAAAAAAACTGTCAACGGCATAAGAATATAGAAGGCAAGGGGAAACCACCACAAAAAAGATTCTACACAGATATCCCTAGTACAATTGTCATGGCTGCATAAAAAAAGAAACTCTGTTACTGATCATGGATATCGGAGGCCAAGATCCGACAGGGGAGGCAAATCACACATAGACCACAGGGCCTCTTAAGTCGATATTAAACGAAATCCCCGTGAAATGCCCATTAGAAATACATCGTCTAAAAAGAAGACTAAAATCGACAGAAAGTGTATGACGATAGGCACGTGCAATGTTAAGTTGATATACCAAGCAGATAAAGTCCATAATGTCATTCAGGAAATGAAAAGACTTGACATATAAATATTAGGACTAAGTGAAATCAGATGGCCCAATTCAGGTGACATATTAGTAGGCCAAACAAAGATATACTACTCTGGTAATGACAACGACGCAAATCACTGGAACGAAGTAGCGATATTAGTTGACAAAACTACCCAGAAATTTGTAACTGGCTTCTTACCCATCTCGGATAGAGTTATCATGGTAACACTAAAAACAGCTCAATCTACAGTCAATATAATTCAAGTATACGCTCCCACTGCAGAAAAGTCGGATAAAGAGCTCGAACTGTTTTATATTGAATTACAACAAGCTTTAGAAGTAACCAAGTCTAGAAACGTTACAATAGTCATGGGAGATCTGAATGCAAAAATCGGTAGAGGAAGTCAAGTTGATTTTATTGGAAACTTTGGACTGGGCACCCGTAACGAGAGAGAAGACAGATTGGCTCAATTCTGCCAAGAGACCGATTTGATTGTCGCAAATACTTATTATGATCTGCCACCCAGGCTACATGGAAATCTTCAGCAGACAACCAACATAACGTCATCAGAAACCAAATTGACTACCTTCTCATCTGCAAGCGATACCGAAATTCCATAAAATTAGTGAAATCACACCCCGGAGTTGATGTGAGATCAGATCACAACCCAGTTGTGAGAAGGTTTAAAATTAATCTAAAAAAGCTTGTGGCTAAAACTAAAGTAGAGAGGATACAAGTATCCCGTTTGAAAGATCCATCAACAAAAGAGCAAGTCGCACTAGAAATTAAAGAAAACCTCAACAAAATAGAAATTATTTCTACTGAAGATTAGAACAGGAAATGGCATATATTAAAAGATGGTCTTGTACGCACATGTGAGACAACACTTACACCTAAGCTGGCACTAATATTAAGAAAAAATCAAACATACTGCTGGATAAAAACGGCAAAATAATTATAGACGTCGGTGAAAGGCTTAAAAGATGGCAGGAATATATTCAAGAGCTATTTAAAGACGAACGGACTAAGATAGTACTAAAGCAGGAAAAGTTCGAGAACGGCCCACAGATAACAGAAGATGAGGTATTAAAGGCGATAAAGCGAACAAAGAATAACAAGGCAACAGGCCCTGACGAAATATCTGTAGACATAATACGGTTAATAGAGGAACAGCAAATTTTAATATTGGTCGACTTATTTAATACAATATACATTACAGGATTCATTCCCAGAAATTGGCTGATATCAACATTCATAACACTACCAAAAAAACCAAATGCAAAAGAATGCCAAGACCATCAAATAATAGGTTTATTAAGCCATACGCTCAAAATATTTTTAAAAATTATACACCGGAGAATACACAACAAACTTGAGCAGGACATAAGTGGCACACAATTTGGATTCAGAAATGCACTGGAAACGAGGAAAGCCCTGTTTGCTGTAAATGTACTTGTGCAAAAGTGCATGTATGTTTATCAACCAGTATATATGTGTTTCTTGGATTACAACAAAGCCTTCCGACATAACCGTCTTATCAAATTACTTGAAAAAAAAAACTTAGATATGGATCAGGATCATTAATGCTATCTAATATAATCAGATCGCTGTGGTAAAAGAGAACAACGTCTTTTTAAATGAAATACAGATTGAGAGGGGCATCAGGCAAGGCTGTCTCCTGTCTACTACTTTGTTTAATTTGTATTTAGAGGAAATAATCCAGGAAGCACTAGAAGAATTATCTATGGGAATAAAAGTAAATGGCCGACCAATCAATAATATAGGGTTTGCCGACGACACTATTTTATTAGCGCAATCTCTTAAGGATTTACAACAAATGGTTGACAGAGTGGCAGAAGTCAGTGAAGAAAACGGACTGTCCCTAAATACAAAAAAGACACAATTTATGGTAAATACAAAAGCCCAACAGCGCCAAGAAAGAATACCAATACATGGGGAACAAATTAAAAAAAGTTGAAAAATATAAATATCTGGGTACAATAATTTATGAAAATAATAAGTACACAGAAGAGATTAAGGCAAGAATAGGACAGGCAATAAATTCTTTCAACAAACTAAAAAAATTTCTCTGCGGCAGGGACAGTTTTATTTCTTTAAAGATAAGACTTCTGAGATGCTACGTGTTCTCCGTATTATTTTATAGGTTGGAGGCTTGGACTTAAAAAAAAGATGTTTCGGACAAATTGGAAGCCTTCGAGTTATGGGCTTACAGAAGGATATCAAGAATAAGTTGGATAGAGTCACGAATGTTGACGTGTTGAGAAGAATGGGTAAACATAAAGAGGTCTTAAATACAGTTAAAGTCAGAGAACTACTTTTATGTGGGACATGTTATGAGGGGCGAGCGTTAATACTTGTTGCAATTAAGAATGCAAGAAAGAATACAGTGTAAAAGGAGTCGCGGAAGAAGACGCATCTCCTGGTTGAATAATTTGAGAGCTTGGTTTAACTGCACTTCTGATGACCTCTTTAGAGCAGCGGCGTCCAAGGTGCGAATTGCCATGATGGTTGCCAACCTTCTTAGAGGAGATGGCACGTAAAGAAGAAGAAGAAGAAGAAGAAGAAGGACTTATTATGTTCTATGTGTACTGTAAATTATATATGACTATGGAGTGAATTAAGATACGATAGAAATTGGTTAAGTTGCCTGCTAGTTCCCGTACCGATTATTTATGTACTAAGCATTGGATACAATTGACTTTTCTACATAGTTGCCATGTTTAACTTTTTTTAACATTTTTCTTTAGAAACAATATAGTCTTTAGTATCTGTTTAATATCCGACTCAGATTATACTATTTATTATCGCTTTAAATTTTATGTTGTGTTTAAATGATTACTTTCTTATAATTGTGTTGGTGTTAATCTCACCTATTACGACTCCTTTGTATGGTTTTAAACATGGTACTACTGGACAGCGACGTCCACGGTTGACATTGCACTATATGCTGCTTTTAACATTTTCATTTTTAAAACTTTCGTACTATTTTTCTTACTACTTCTTATTGTTATTATTATATTTTATATACAATACAGCATTTCGCTGCTAGCTATAGTAATTAGTGCAGTTATTATTATCATAAATTATATAAAACTTTATATTTTTTCATTAGTTTGGAGAAGTTGAAACAGCTTTATTGACAAAATAATCACTTTATGTGTGCAGATTCCTTGCATTTAATTGACCATTGTCCTGGACATAACGGACTACAGTGCTATTGTTGCTGAATTATTCCGTTTCACACGAAATTCCTGTTAGCCCCTATTACCTGTTATTTGTGTAGGTGATCGCTAGCGTGGATCGATATTCTTTGTAGGTTCGCAGAGTATTTTTTTAAGTTAACCATTGTTGTATAATTTGTAGGGTTCTTATAATTTTTATTATTTAAATTTAATGTTTTTCTTACCCAGAATTAGTTTCTGGACATACATAATATATAAATAAAAACAAAAGGCAAATTAAAATTAATTTCGTAATTTTATATAACAAAAGTTGATTGTTATGACTTCGTAGGATGAAATAATTTAGTAAAAGATGGGATTTGCAAGCGGTGGATAGTAAAAAAGAAGGTCTATTCAGGGCAAAAATAATAGAAAAACCGTGTTTTTTACATACTACTAAGTAATTTCCACCCTGTTTATAACATAATATTTATATAAGTAGGAATTCTTAGGTAAAGTTATCTCTAATAAAAATATTTGTTTTTTTCTAAGAAACTCAATATTTCGCTATTTATTTGATTGCTTCATCAGGAGTACTCTGTAAAACAAGTTTAACATTACAAAAATGGCATACAAATACATTTAAAAAACACTTACAGAAATTAAAAGACTTCACAAATAAAAATTGACATTGAAGTTTGTAATAAACGCCATGATTAAATTGTCTTAAGCACGTTCGTCACAGCCATCGAGTTAGAATATATGGAGAGGGCATCACGTGACTAAAAACGACTTCACTTCGGCCATATTGTTAAGATTGTTTTGACATTTTTGAGAGATCGTACGGTGTGTAGGGAGAACTCCTATTTTGTGTAGATGTTTCGGATAACATTCATGATCTACTTTTAATCTTAAAATAGTTGACACTGTGTTTTTGCTTAGTGTAATATCTTTGTAAAATGGTTTTACATCTACTGTTGGTTGTAATTTGTAGAAATTAGTGCCCTTACTTTCACCAAACTGAATCCATTGTCTGTCCCATTTAAATTTAATATGTTGTTTGATATAGGCAAGTAGGTTACATGTGTTAAATTCTTCTATCACCACATGTGGGTGCTGTAATGGATTTTTAGCTATAGAATCAGCAATATTATTGCCAAAAATATCTGAGTGTCCCTTAACCCATCGAAATTTAGTACCATATGTATCTGACAGTTTTAGTAACTGTTAAAAAATTTCTGATATCTATATCTATTGCTATTGATTGTGAATTTAAAGTTTTGTAAGAAGTGTAATACTGACAGTGAATCACTGCATATGACAATTTTGTTCCACTGGTTTTCACAGCACAATTCAACGGCTCAAAAAATGCTGGATTGATTATTTAAAATTTAAAATAAATGATTTAGAATTCTAACCTAAGACGTTCAATTACTTAAGTTGAATTATATACTTTAAAATTTATGAATTTCAATTTTAAATAAGATGAAGTACTTAATTAGATTATTTTTAAAAATTTCAGGTTTTTGAGTTGAAAAAGCTAGTTGAATAGGTATCCTCGAAAATAACCTAGGATAAGTTATGGGGAACAGCAAGGAGCTGTTTAATAAAGTTGATGACCGCAGTCCAAAACCCGCAGGTATTTAAGCTTATAACTTACCCAAAACATTTTCCAATAATTATAGTGGACGTACCTGTAACAAATTACAAAGATGAGTTATATTTTAAAATTTTTAAATTTTAAAGTGTTATTTAACTTTTTCTGTTAATTCAATTAAAATGAATGTACTCGTTAAATTGTAAACTAGGGTTAGAGAGTAAGTTTCGTTAATTATCTTGTAAAATTTTAATATTATATAAAAATAGGAAAATGGCGTCTGTTAACTAGGCCTTATAACGTAAAACTGTATTCTTAATACAAAACAGTAAATATGGTACGGCCATGTGCAGAGAATGCCAGATGACAGGATTCCAACACAGATTTTGACGTGGACACCACAAGGGAGAAGGAAAAAAAAAAGACCGAGAAGAAGCTGTAGAGAGGGTATTGAAAAAGAACTAGAGGAAAGAGAAATCCTTCCAGGCCTATGGTTGAATAGAGAAGAATGGCGGTTAGGAGTCGGAAGGCGTCGGAGAACGCTGTAAACCGATAGTAGTAGTAGTAAAATGATAAAAGAAATTAAACATCAAAAATAATGTTGAAAACCACAAAAAAGGTATTTGAAGAGAACGACCATCCCATACATAAAAGATAAATATATAAATATATACCTACCACACTGAAATCTGCTATATTCAAAACTAAAGCTTAAAATATACAAGAAAAATTAAATAACTCTGTTTATAATAATTTTGTAAATGCGAAAATTTTTATATGGGTCAAACTTTAAAACCACCAAGTGATAGAATCAAGGAGCATTTGTATAATCATTTTTATATACAAAAGGTTTGTTTGATAAATATAAAAACTTGACTTGGGGATAACAACATCCAATGTATCAAGAGTTTAAAAAAATACCACTATATGGTTACAGATAGTGAAGAAGAATACATTGGTAAGAATATACTAATACTAATACTAAGTAGGTAATAGTCAGCAAAAAGAAAATCATCTATAACAAAAAATAATACAACTATGAACTAACAATAAGCTCAGATTTACCAAAATTTTACATTTGTATGTTATATTCGTCCTTTACAACTTTATCTTAGGGATTTGTTGAAAACGATTTCCGGATTGGTAATCAAATTTCTTTACTATTTTTATAGATTAAATACTTAACATTTTTCCTTCTCAAGTTATTAATGTTCCTAGGTTTTATGTCAAAAATTCTTGTAAATACGTATATTTAATTACTTTTGTTAGTAATAGTATTCTTTATATCTCTGATTTTTTTATTTTGTAAATTTAATATTGTCAACTTTTACCTCTATATACCTTATCTTAATTTCCTTGATACTAAGCTTTATATCAACATTAAAATACCCTGTCAGGTAACGTAATGTGTTCTGTTCCTGTTGAATAGCTATTGCGAGTTTTATTTGACATTTGATTAAGGAAATCCCTTGTGTTTCTATTGATATCCTGAATTTTGCATTGGTGTTTTATTGCTTTCTTTCTTTTCCAATACATTAATAAATAATTGTTATACGTTAATATATTAGATAACTATATTTTAAGGTTTTACGTTATTTGGTCATTTTTCAGAGATTGATTTTTTTTGCTTTTTGTGGTCTAATTTCAGCTGGAAAGTTTTACGAAATGTTTAATTTTAGTTTAATGATTAATCCGATAACGGCGTGAGTCTTCGCCGCATCCACTATCGCCCTCGATCCTCTACGATCTTGCGCTTCTATTAGCCATTGTTGTACCCCAATTCTAAATAAATCGTCTTCAACATCATCCCTTCATCTTTTTCTCGGTTGGCCTACTGATCTTTTACCATCTGGTGTTTTAAAAACACTGTATTTAACACTCTGTCATCCTCCAATCGCACCACGTGACCTGCCCAATGCAAATTTTATTTCTCAGCAGCCTCAAAGCAAAGTTTTCTACTAAAGATTAAGTTATATTCTTTAGGAATATTCAATTCCTTAAGACACTTTCATTAATTTAAAAAAAAAACTTATTTTCTCGTTTATGCAATAACAGAACAGGTAGGTAGCTAAATAGTAAACTCACAGTAAATAAATTTATGGACAAATAATATGATTCTTTTAAAGTACAAGGAGCTAGTATTATCCAAGGATTTACTTTTCCGGAAATTAAAAGAGATGCACTTAAAAACCGTTTCTCATATGACGGTTTAAAAAATAAGTACTACTCTGCCAGAGTATAACAAAATATACGAGATGAGTATTTTTTTAGCACACATAGTATCCCATCCCTAGTTTTTATTAAAATATCACCTATAAAATTTTTATATCTCAAGCCAAACTGACGTGTTATATGTGTAAGAAAATATGCCATATTTTAAATAATGGTCCAAACATTAGGAGTGCACCATAAATCTTTCAGGTCAAAAATTGTTAATCAATTACATCAAGTTGGAGGAGATGATTCAAATATCAGATATATAATTTAAAATAATATTTAATTTCTATTATTCCAAAAAAATTATAACCAGCTACTAAAATAAAATTGTCGATGACAGCATTTCCATTAAAACTTCAACTGCAAAAACATTTGAAAATTTAAGAAATTAAAAGCCTCATTCGAAATCACGAGAAAATTACTCTTTTCAACCATAAAAAGAGGTATTGAGAGAGAATTATCTCCATCGGAAATCGTAACCCATTATCTAACAATAAATGTAGGTTTTTACTAAAAACAGTTAAAATAATAAAATCATACCTCTTCTTTTGAGAAAATATTTAAAATTCCTGCCATTTATAAAACTGGCGTTGCTAACTTCAGGTTAAAACTTATAACTTATAAAAATGTTTTGTAAAAGAGTACTTGTTTTTTTATATCGTGGTAGTAAAAATACTATAAATAAAAAACCTTTCATTAAAACAGGTTTTATAATCTCAGTTTTATGTATTTATCAAGAAATATTATATATTTCCGATTTTAAGTAAGTGGTCCCAAAAATGATTTAAAAAAATTAAAGGAATGAGGAACGCGACATTGTCGGTAGTTTCGAATTCTTTACTCATTATCATTACACTTCTTCTTCTTCCTATGCCGTCCCCATTAACGGAGGTTGGCGTCCACATTTTTAAAAGCTTCTCTGTCTTTTGCAACGTGGAATAATTCGTCTACAGTCATGTTTGTCCAGTCTCAAATATTTCGCCGCCATGACTTCCTCTTTCTACCTATTCCCTTTTTGCCATCGACTCTACCCTGCATGATGACCTGCAGAAGACTATATTTATTATTTCTTAGTATTTGTCCAAGGTATGCAGTCTTGCGTACTTTTATCGTTCTCAACAATTTTTTGACTCTACCCATTCTTCTCAGCACTTCCTCATTGGTGACCCTGGCAGTCCATGGGATTCTCAACATTCTCCGGTATATCCAAAGTTCAAAGGCTTCAATCTTTTTAACTATTTGCGCTTTTAGTGTCCATGTTTCTATCCCGTACAATAACTGCGACCAGACGTAACATTCAACAAACCTCAGTCTCAGCGCAATATTCAGATTTTTGTCACAGAACAATTGTTTGAATTTTAAGAACGCTGCCCTTGCCATTTCTATTCGTACCCGGATCTCTTGGTCTGGATCTAATTCTGTGTTGATGTAAGCTCCCAGATATTTATATTTTGTCACTCTCTCTATTTGCTGTCCACCAAGAGTTAGTTGTTCATTATTTATTGGACTCCTTGATACTATCATAAATTTGGTCTTATCTGTGTTGATGTCAAGTCCCATTTGAATGCATTCACTATTTATTACATCTAGTAAAGTTTGTAGATCTTCTATACTCTCAGCCATAATTACCGTGTCATCTGCAAATCTCATGGTGTTTATGATTTCTCCACCAATTCTTATTCCCTCTTTTCTTTCACATAAGGCTTTTCTGAATATGACCTGTGAGTACACGTTGAAAAGCGTCGGAGACAAGACGCATCCTTGCCTAACCCCTCTCGCAATCGGTATATTATTTGTTTCTATATCGTTCACCTTTACTACTGCTTTCTGGTTCCAGTATATAGCCTTAATAAACTCAATGTCTTTTTTGTCTAAATTGATGTTTTTTAATTCATCTATTAACTTCATATGCTGCACTCGGTCAAAGGCCTTCCTAAAGTCTATGAAGCATACATATGCACTCTTGTTATATTCCCGACATTTCTGCAAGAGTACCGTCAACGCAAATAATGCCTCTCTTGTACCCATGCCTCCTCTGAAGCCAAACTGAGTTTCATCTATCTGTTCCTCACTAATCCCCACTAATTCCTCCATCATTATACTGACGAAAATAAAAGATAAAATAAAAATTTTCAATCGGGAACACCAGAAACAAACATTACTCTAAAAATGGAAAACCAAAACCTATCAATTTCTTTCTATAAAAAATAAGGATAAAATAATGTGGAAAAATATATTCCCTACTGTTGGTTAAACTACTACAGCTTCAAAGTACAAAACCAAAATTGTCCAGTTATTAGAAGCATGTCCACTCCAGTAATTGCACTCTTTAAATGCTTAATAATAATATATTTTAACTTATTATCGAACAAAGTAAAATTTATGCAAAACAAAATAACAGGGAATATTTTTTTTACTCGGTACCTGCCACGTGGCTTTGCAAAACGTCAACGGCCACGTGGGGTATTCATAGCACTCAAACTCAAGTTTTCTGTGATCAAATTGTTTATAAACAATTAGGGTTAGTAATACAAAAATATAGAAAAACATGATTTATGAACTTATTCCCTACTAATGTTATAAAAGTTGCATATTAACATAAAAAAGATATTATAAACAAATTAAATAAAACTCTGGACGGTTCTGTTATTTCGTTTATATTTTTTGTCTTGTCACGTATTGTATGAGGAATTTGTGAACATCCTTCAAAAGATCGAACCTTAAGTCTTGCAGGTAAATAATGGTTTTAATTGTTTGGTATTAATATTATTCGCAGTGTAGATAATATGGATATTGATGCCAACTTTAATGAGCATTCTAAAAAATACAACAAATGACCATCTTCGACATGTTCTGGCAGTAGAATATGAGTATAGAATATGACTTTGTTTGGTTCTAAATTGTAATTATATTTGGAAGATTCTTATCTTCTGTTTTCGAAGGAGTATAATCGTCTTCTAAATGCATTGACGATAAAATTATTACATTTTTATGTTTCTTAGATACGTATGATAAAATTGTCATATTGTAGATTAATGCAAATTCTAAACTTTTCAGTGCTCTTCTTTTAGTTTCCACAAACTGTTTGGGTATCTCTCTTTTATTATTACGCAGAGTTCCAACAAACATCAATTTTTTTGTAATAATTTACGGCAAGTGAAGCACTCACGAACCACGAACTTATTAGTAATATAGCGACCAGAACCTCAAATTGGCTTAGGTAGCCTCAAAACTATGTTATTTGTATTGTTTAATACCTCATAAGATATTTTATATTTTTGGCCTACATTATATTTTAAATGTCAATGGGTACCATGTTTTGATATTTATATTGATATTGATGTTCTTTGGATAGTACTAATTTTCATCATATTGATATCGAGTCAAATGAATTATCGCAAACTAAAGTGCATTGTACATGTTACTTTGTAAACTATTGGATAAAAAAAACCGAAAACCGGTTTTTGGAAAAATCGGTTTTTTTCGCCAGTTATAACCACCAGGTTAAACCATATGCAAAAAAAAACGGTATAACTGAAAATCGGTGATTTGTCAAAAACCACCATTCCTAGTTTATGGGAATATCCCGGTTTAAGGAATAGAAATTGAATTTCTAAAAACGTTTTCATTTACTCCTTATTCAATTTATTCGTTTCTAGGAAACACCATTGTAATAAAACAATACCATTAATAAAATATTTTTAAGATGTCCAGCTTATTAGGATATGTCAGGTATTAAATACTCGATTACTTTGTTATCAGTACCAAATAACCCTTTTTCTGAAATATCCTCAAGTCACAAAGTAATTTTTTATTTGTCTAAAAATTTCTATTGCTCACCCACTTCATTAACTTTTAAAAGAATTTTAGAAACACCTAACTTAACAGCTAACTTAAAGACCTACGTGTTTTCAAGTGAATTATTCCAAAGTTTTCAGTGTTTTATTGTTATAATTATTGCACCATTTATTTCGAACAGAAAGGATATTAACTTCAAAGCAAAAAAAAAAAAACTATAATGTTTAATACCCGATATAATTATATTATATAACTGCAGTCAAATCAAAATATTCCTGTACGATAGGGATTCGTTTCTTTCAGTTTTCTTGTTGCTGTCGCTTTCTTTCGGAAGCCAACTACTCATCAATTGCGAAAGCTCAAGAAGACATTACTTTTAGAGATTTATACTTAGAGTTTTATACTTTAATTCTTTAGATATTCATTTTTGATTTAGTGTTAATGTGCATAAAAACCAACATCCAATTTAGCAGAATCAAAGGATGACATAACATTATGTAACAGTTTGTAAGGAACGAAACAGAAAAAATTAAGTCTCAAAAAACTTAAATAAGACTTACTGATAATCCCCGATCTATGAAAGTGGAATATGGAGGTAGATATAAGTTTGAACTGCAGGATAGCTACAAGCATGAGTTTGTTAGAAAATATATTGCCACAATTGGTAAGCGAAGCCATCTGCGGTTGGTAGAACATATAACCCGAACCCCGAAATCAAACATAATAAAAAATATTTTAACAGTAGGTGGGTATAAGAAGACGAGGCAAACAAAAGCTAAGGTATATATATGAGGTAATAGATGTTTCTGAGAAAATCGGTGTTGCCAACTGGAGCTGGAAAATTCAAGCAAAGAAAGGATCAGAATAGCGCAGAAAGCTTGAGAAGTTCGAGGCCGTTTAAGAGCATCGTGACAATGATGATGATTATAAGTGAGATATGCCGCATGCATGTCCTTTTTTACTTAACCTAATAACTAATAACTTAACTTTTCAGAAGAAGAGAAGGATTTAAACTCCCAACCCAAAATTTAAAGTAAAGTTGTCGCTTATTTTCAGTAAAAATAAACTTAAAAATTAATAATTTAAAATATAAACTAGGACATACATTTTATTCATTAAGTAACTGATTTATTGATTCAGAACGAGTCCCTGTATAACAAAAACATCTTTCTAATAGTAGCATATTCAAAACCTTTAATAAAGTTTGGATCATACCATGCCAGATGTGGGCTAATGATTAAAACACTAAATCACAAAATGTTTATCAAATATATCTACGAGTAAAGTTTATGGCTATATATACGAGAATGTAATTTACAGTCAATGCTATTTACAGTACCTCAAATAATGTTTTACACAATGTATATCAAAGAGTATTGTAAAATCCGCATGAAGTTTTCAATTCAGTTCACGTTATTCCTTTCTCATATTAGAAACAATTCACATAGTTGTCGAGAATTAATCAGAAGAGCAAGTAGCATGAGTTCGAATTTAAAGTTAGAATTGTTTTCGAAAATCCAATACAATAAAAACAGCGAGTCTGCAGACTTAACATGTGGGGATAAGTTTGAATTTTATTTATTGCAGTTTCTAAACTTTCCTTTAATCAGCACTGAAACAATAAAACTACTCAGACAGCACCGTTGATTCCTGTTATTAAAAAATATTTTTGCAAACAACCGTTTTATGTGTTTGACTCTGCTTTATAAAAAATAATATTGTAAAAGAGACAATTAGCTTGGATTAAACTAAAAAAAATTATACTAGTAATTTTAAAAAAAACGTATTTCAGAAAATATTTTATTATTCGAGTTTTTACGTATTTAGTTACCAGCTGATTGTAAATATCTTTTGGTTTATTGTGTTTAAAAACATTTTCAGTCTACTTAAAGAAAAAGCGTATGATAAAGTATTTCTCATTTTGTTTATTGCTTTGTAATGTGAAACATTTATAAGAAACCCTGGAAATAAAATTGATTATGTCGTAACAACAAACGATATAATCCCATTTATGCTGTGATGTTCCACCCCGCAGTGTGAGTGAGTACACTTTCTGTGCCTTTCCATAAAACTACAGCATACATGATGGTGTTCAACGAATAAATCGCACCCATCGAGGAATACATCTTAAAATTTTGAAATATGAGTTTATTACGCCATTCAACTCGAGTTTGTGAGTAAATTATCTGCGAAAGACTGAGATAATATTGCTTCTACGGTAGACCGGGTGATGGTACTTGTTACACTTTTGCCATTGTGGGGAAAGCCCACCCGCGTCCGTAAAATAAATACTGTATCCAACCAGTCACTCTACTGATTTCTAATACTGCCGGACAATTCGCTCAATCTCCTTTAGATATTACGGTGTTTCGCGGACGATTATTATATCCATTTTTAGTTTGTTATTGAAAAATTACAGTGTTTTGCAGACGTTTATTATACATTTTTACTTTGTTATTGAGAAGTAGTGTTACTAAAATAAGTTCGTGAAATGCAAAACTTTTGGAAATGGTTAACCTTAAACCGCCAAATAAAATACTTATTGTCCCAAAAATAAAACACGATAATAATACAACAGTAAAAGAGCAGTATTCCGTTAAAGATGGAGATATTTTGGCATCTTTTTCTTTCGAGGCAGATAATGTTTTCACAAATATTAACCAGGACACACTCCAAATCTTACAATCAACATTTCCTGATGAAGATTTTGAGCTTGTAGAAACATCAAAAAATGATTCCAAAGTCAGCAAAAATCAAGTGAACGAACCATTATCGTCCTTCAGCTTAACCATCGGTTCATCATCCTCCTGCTCTTCATATAGCAGCACCACGAGTCAAAGAAATTCTACATCTCCGGTTGATGATAGCGATGCTGATCCAGATTTTTCAGATAGCGGTGATGACGAACTATCGAGTGAAGGTAAATTAATATTTAGGTAAATATAATTTTTATTTTATATATATATAATTTATTCTGATTTCGTACATGATTTTGATTACAGATAAAGGAAATGTAAAAGATGTTTAAAAGAGAATTATAGTGAGTTATGTTGTATTATTTTTTTTTTGTTACTAGAAGGTTTTCAGGTTTTATTAAAATTTACGTTATGTTGATGGATCTTGGAATAAGGGTTATTAAAATTTATTGCATTATTTATTTAGAATAGGGTACCTTAAAATATATAAAATAAGGTACTACTTTTTGAATTTGTATGACAAATAACGATAATTCTATAAATAAAATATGGTATTGTAATTATATCAATAATTATTTCATGCTTTTTTATTGCCTTCATTTCTAAAAATACTCCTGAATATTTTTCTTGCAAGTAGAGTAGAATATATTATTTACTACTTACAATATTTATTTTCCATTTTTTACAAAGAAAAATATAGTATTTATGACATACGACAAATAGTTTTGTATGCTGTCCAACTTAATTCATAGTAAGTGTTCCAAACTATAATTTACTTTTTATGTCGGTTAACGTAAAATATCGTAGGTGATTTTTCTCGAAAACAAGAAGTTATGTTAATTTAAGTACCACACAGGATTATTACCTAGCTATTTCGTAATTGAATGCAAAATTTTCAAATATATTGGTTGTTCTCTCTGTTCTCTCACTGAATAATCATCAATGAACAATGAGCGACAATAGTGGTGACGAATTGGTAAATACATATCAGAAAAAAGTAAAAGTGTGAGTAGAAAGTAAGAAAGAGGTATTTTAACAGAAGCAAGAAAAATCGGCAACACCAAAATAACATAAATAAGACAAGAAAATAAATTAATTATAAAATATTGTGTTACATTTAACCCATTAAATGTAACATTTAATTCATTTAAACCATTAAAATAAGGTTTTCTCTGTGTTTATTCGATGTCTGATCGTGTATAAACACTAAACCAACTTATCAATTTTTGTTTGCATGTGACTTCTGTGTTAAGATAGTAGGCAGATGTTATCAGCAAGTTTTTAGGATGTTTTATATCTGCACCTTATTTACGCATTCCAAGAACTTTTTAAAGTTTATAAAACTCACATCTATATTTTTACTTCCTTTATTTGGTTGTTCAAAGAAAATACTAAGGGTGCATATGTGGTTAATGGTGAAGCACTTGGCAGGTAATTCTGCTTGGTTACTTCTTAGTTTTTTCGAATATGATTTTGGTCAGCAGTTTAGATTAGGTGCTTAGTAAAGTTAATGTACGCCAATTATTGTATCTACTCAGATCCCATGTTTTGTGTATTTGTATGATCAATAACTTTTGTCACTCCTTTGGTAAATCTTCATCAGTCCATAGCTTGTTTAAAAGTTTATGTAATATCTGTATTGACTGCTTATTATCTGCTTTTATTATATCAATGGATCTATTGCCAATTTCTGCAGCTTTGCTATTTTTTAGAAGTTTTAGTATGTTTCCAATTTCTTCCCTTGTAATTTTTTTACTTTTAGTTCTAACGATTTTTCTTCATCTTTAACGACTTGTTGTGTTATTTCATGTTTAGCATGTATGTCTTTGAAGAATTTTTTTAATTTCTGTTTTATTTCTTTGTTTATCCTTTACTTCTGGTATATTTCTTTAGACTTTTTATATCAGGTTTTTCATAATTGTATATTGTGTTCGTAGGTCGTTTTTTTGCTGCTTGCCGGCTTCTTTCTCTGATATGTTTAACATCACATTAGTACATTATACATCTATTACGAATGTACGTAATATATGTATAATGACCGTAGCGCATCATAATTCTGTCAATGTTTAATTTATGTTAAAATCTTGATAGAAAATTGTTGTTAAAAACCAAGTTAAAAGAAATGTTTAATAAATTTAAATTTATATTAAACGCCAATTACACTAAGTATTGGCCTAACTAATTTAACTGTAAAACTTTTTGTTGTAGACACTTAAAATAACAGTATTATCTTAAAAATTACCAATGCTTTTACTGAACAATGAAACTTTTAATTATTTTGTCTATTAATTTAGGAATATATTAAACTACCTAAAGATTTTTATTAAAACAAAGAGTAATTAAAACAGTCTGTCTGGTATGTATAGCACGAATTACCAACCGCTAATAATTACAACTGTCTGCAAGAATACAATAGGAGTTCCACAGAATAATATAGTTAAACTCAGACAAAAAAAAATAAAACCTTTGATATCTTTATGGGTTCAGTCAGATATAAATTAATAGTGGGATATAAAGTACTAGAATAAGTTTATTTGAACCAAAAACTTTTGATGTAAAATTACACAATAGAATAATTTTGCAATTAGTTGAAAGTACATTGAAATTTAGTTCTAAATATATAATAAAGCTTTTTAAAACTTTTATAACAATGTTTTATCCAGGGTTGCAACACAATGGAAATGACAAGTAATTCATCTATACTTTATAACTAGTAGTGGTATTTTATAAAACCACCAACAAGCACAAGTGTACAAAAATGACATCTCAAATAATTTCTTAGGGTAAGAACGATAATAATATGTTGCTATCTTTTAAATATTTTTAAATTTAATACGTTTATCCTAGATAGTTATCTGCAATCTATAGTTTATTATATCTGGAATACAGTTTATTTATTAATTATTTAATATTTGGGATAGTATAATATATATATATATATATATATATATATATATATATATATATATATATATATATATATATATATATAATAGCACTACGAGCCTAGTAGGCCCATGGTTGAGCTGTTATTGTTTTCCATTTCTTCCTATTAGTAGCCTTGTCCTTCCATCTTTCTATTCCCAGTGTTTCTAGGTATTTCTCTACTTCTTGCCTCCATCTACTTCTCGGCCTTTCTCTCCTTTTTTTGTACCCATTGTATGCATCAGAATCATTTTTGGTACTCGATAATTTGTCATTCTTTCTATGTGCCCTAGCCACCTGAGTGTCTGAGCCTTTACTACTCCCACTATACCAGGATTCTTGTACATATCTTCTAATTCTTTATTTTTGTTCTTCTTTTCCATGTATTGTCTACTATCTTGCCTCCAAATATCTTTCTCAAAACCTTCCTTTCCCATATTTCGAGCATACCTGTTTCGCCTTTGTTCAGTGTCCACACTTCACTGGCGTAGGTTACGACTGGTTGTATAACTGTTTTGTAAATCCTTATTTGGGTATTCCTAGATATCTGCTTACTTTTTAATAGCCTGTTTAATGAGTACACGCATCGGTTTCCTGCCATTATTCTTGATTGGAGCTCCTCTCTAAATTTTTTTTGCATGTGAACATCGACCCTAGGTATGTAAATTTTTCCACTGCTTCAAATATGTTTTTTGTTCACTGTCATCTATCCATTCCATGTATTTTGTCTTACTTTCGTTGATGGCTAAGGCTATTTTCTTTGCCTCTCTATCTATCCTATTTACTATTTCTTGTAGCTCCCATTTGCTTCGTGCCAGTATTACTACATCGTCAGCAAAGGCTAGACATTGGTGCTTTCTTTGGTATAACAATCTCTCTCTGTTGACATTTGCATCTCGTATGACCCTTTCCAAACACAAGCTGAATAGTATCGATGATAGGGGATCTCCTTGCCTTACTCCTTCACTGACTTCAAATTTTTCCGACATTATATTTTTTATTTTACCTCTGCTCTTAGTATTGGACAACGTTATTTGTATCATTCTTATAAGTTTTCTACTGATACCCAATTCTTCTAGTGCTTTGCTCATTTGGTTCCGTTTTATTCTATCGTACGCTTGTTTGAAATCAATGAAGAGGAACCTTGTCGGCAGATTGTGTTGGTAACTTTCCGCTTGCAATTCTCTGAGCGTAAATATCTGATCTGTTGTACTTCTACCTAGTCTGAAGCCAAATTGGTACTCGCCGACAATGTTTTCTATCACTCCTGCTAATTTGTCCTTTATACACGCTGCAAGAATTTTGTATCCAGTTTTCAATAGTGATATCCCCCTGTAATTTTGACAATCTGTCCTATCGCCTTTTTTATAAAGTGGGCATATAATTGCATTTGTCCATTCTTGTGGTAGTTGTTCTTTAATCCAAATCTTTTTTATTAATTTGAACATTTACTCCTCTAGCGTTTTTCCTCCATATTTGAACATCTCTGCAGTTATATTATCACTTCCTGGACTCTTGTTATTTTTTAATTTCTTTATTATTTCCTTTATCTCGTTTCTGGTAGGGGGTGTTTCTTCTGTCTCATTTATTTGGTTCCTATGTTTCTCCGTTCTTATAGGCTGTAGCTGTTTTATCCTGTTTTAGTCATTTAGCAATTCATCGAAGTATTCTTTCCATCTAGCGGCTATTTCATTTTCTCCATTTATAGCGTTTCCCTCTTTTTCTTTGTAAAATATTGTTTTCTGTTGGTATCCTCTTTTTTCATTTTTTACTCCCTGATATAACTTTCTAATTTCTCGATTTTTGTAATTTTCTTCTATTTCTTTCAGCTGATTTTCCATGTAGTTTCTCTTTTTTATTCTTTAAACTTTTTTTACGATTTTTCTTTGTTTTTCATATCTGTTTCTTGTTTCTTCCGTATCATTTTTGATCATATCCATCCTTAGTTTACTTCTTTTTTCAATTTCCTTCTGATATTCTTCGTCAAACCAATCCTTTTTCTTTTTAGTTATATTTTTATTGCATTCTTTAGGCGTGTTACTGATAATCTGCTGAATTTTGTCCCAGTCCTTTTCTATGTGCCCTTCTAGGTGTATTTCATTTAATTTTCTATCGATACCTTCTCTATACATTTCTTGTTCTTCTTGCGTTACAAGCCGCACTGATTTATTTGTGTTCTTATTTTTTATTTTGCGATTTTTTTCTTCTGGTATCAGTTAAGCCATTTTAATTCCTAATATAAAGTGATCCGAGTCAGCGTTTGGTCCTCTGTATGTTCGCACGTTCTTTATACATTTTCTTTCTTCTCTCTCTATTAGTACATGGTTAATTTGATTTAATGTTTTTCCATCTGGGGATCGCCATGTTGCTTTGTAGATGATTTTCCTCTCGAAATATGTACTCATTACTAGCATATTTTTTTCTCTGGCAAAATCTATCAGAAACTGCCCATTCTCATTACTTTCCTCGTGTTTGCTAAATTATCCTATAGTTGTTCTATATATTTCTTCTTTTCCTATCTTTGCATTTGCGTCCCCCAGTACTACTTTAATGTCATATCTTGGAATACTTTCAAATACCCTATAAACTTCACAATAGAAATCCTCTTTTACTTTAATATCTTTTTCTTCTGACGGTGAGTGAATGTTAATGAATGTGATTTTTTGATATTTTCCTCTTATTCTTAGACAACATAGATGATCAAATATTGGTTTAAACTCAACAATTGATGCTTTTGACGCTTTATTTTCCCTAAATCATGTGCCTAATATTCTGTTTCTGCCTCCACTATTAAAAAATAAGCTATTTTCAATTTCCAGCATTTCCTGACTCAGTTGTTTTGTTTCTTGCAGTGCCACTACGTCAAATTTAAACTTTTCAATTTCTTTAGTTAAGTGTTTCAGTTTTCCTTCCTCAAAAGTACCCCTTACGTTTCACGTTCCTACCATTAAGTGATCTTTTGAAAATATATTTCTATTGCCTTTTTTTCTGTTTTTTATCTTTAAATCACCCTTTCCTATGACAATGTTACCGGTATTCATGTCCTTGTTCCTTGCGTTGTTCGTCTTCGTATTTTTACTATCATAGCCGTTTTCTAATTTTTTGAGTTTGTTATTTCCATTTTATCTTCCTTGCTATTCCACTTCCATTAAACACCATTTATCATCATTTTCCTTGCTCCTATTTTGACTTCGTTTCCTTTGTTTCTTTCCTCTTGTGCAATTTTTCTTATTATTTTTTTAATTTCTCTCTCTTTCACCGTTGTGTCAGCGTTGATGTATACCTCTTCCTTTTTGACGTCCTTTACCTTTGCTTTATTCTTCATAACTTTTATATTTTCTTGTTGGTTCTCCATTTCTATTAGGCACGTTTTTGGACCTAGTTTGTGGGCCGTCTTTATTTTGGCCTCTACTGCAAGGTGATCTTTTAAAAAATTGCCAATTGCTTCCTTCAATACCAGCTGATCCTGCATATGAATTGCTAGCCCGTTCATTACCACATTATTTCGCCTTCTCTGTTTTTCTATAATTTCTACGTTGTCTCGTATTTCCCTTAATTCTTTCTTAATCTGTATGTTTTCCTCTTTTAGAATTTTATTATCATTCTTTTCCCTTATTAGATGTTCAACTACCTCCTTGTATTCCTTTTGGTCTTCTTTTATTTGTCTAATGTCGCTGGTTAGGTTGCTCATCATTTCTAGCAATTTATCAAGTTTTGCTCCATCCTGTTTTCCTTCTGTCTTCTGAGGGGTTCTTGTTAGTTTTTTTATTTTTTCTGGATCTCTCTTCCTTTTGCTCATCATCCTCTCCTCTATTCTTTCTTATTGCTCCTTCATCTGTTGTTGTATCGTCACTGTCCATATACGTTTTGCCTTGTAGATATTTTTCCATCCTTGTATGCTTTTCCTTTTTTGGTCACTTCGCGGATTACTTTCAACTCTGATTGGCGCCAGACACTATCTCTCGCTTCAACAGCTCGGAAGAAACAGTATCTACCACTTCCTGTTGAATCCCCTATTCGAAGTCTCGACTAATTTTGTATTCCGTGGCAAACACGAAACTTTGCGTACATTGGCAACGTCGCAATTCACTTAAACGTAGCTTCCTTCCCAGTGTTCTTATCAGTTAACCTCGCTTTTTTGCCTTATCCGATTATTCACTTTATTATTGTTTTTTTTACAGTTTTTGGTGTTTATTTTTGCACAGTTGTTACCTTATTCAGTTATCTCAATTCTCACTACAACGTATTGAATTATTTCCCGTTGCAACTCTCGAATTTCGGGTTTATCGCAGACAGAAAATAAAACAAAAAAAACTCCGCTCCACGTTGCCGAGCCCTATAGTATAATATACATTATAAAATATATTTTAGAATCTGCATTAAGTGGTTGGACATGTAGTTCTTTTGTATATTTACATAGATACATTATTTAAGTATCAGTTAGAATTGTAAGTAATTATTTATAATAGACAGACAATATGACAAACTAAACAAATAATTTACTTCTTATCTTCTTGTAAGTATCTTACAAAAACTTTTTTAAGTACCTGGACGTCGAAAACAACACATTAAATTTTTCATGTTCTTATTTTTATCTTAAGATCACTTTACTTTTAGATCTTCTCATTATATTTATTACGCATTATCTTTTAAACCCCCTTTTAGAAGTGGCAAAACCTGACCGTTCACGAAATATTCATCAAACCTACCAATGATAACGTCCTAACCAACGAAGATTTTGGTAATGAAAATGTAAGCTGAATTCTGGATAATTTAAGCAGTCGACAGTTGACACCAGCAGCTGAATTAGTTCCTTTTTGTGCTGTCAGAGCCTTTATTGACGTACCTGAATCAGAGTTAGTTTTAAATATCTTCCGCCTATCGTGACTGTAAAAGTGTAAGCAGAGAGTTTCCTAAATCAGAATATAGTAGCAAATATAGTGATACAGACTATCTATTACGATATATTCGAAATATTTGTTGATAGAGCAATAATTGAACTACTTGTGGACGAATCAAGAAAATACGCTCTTTTCTACAATAAACCGGATTCAACAATTTTTAACGAAGAAATAAAATAATTGGGATTATAATTGTTACATCATAATAGTCAGTTACCTCTTATTTACGACAAATGCTATTCTCAAACCAAAAAAAAAATATTTAAGTACCACAACCTTATCACTCATTTCTGAATAAAATCCGTTTATGGGAGGCACTGACTTGATGGAGTAGCAGATATCCAGAAACAGGATCTCAATTCGTAAAAGAAAGTGGTGGTGGACAATTTTTGGTATGCTACTAGATGCTGCTATAATCAATGCTTGGTGTATATCCAAGAATCGTAAACATCAAACACAGCTAATTTAAACTACAATTCAGACGTTAGACTTCTCAAGCCTATTTAATATGCCACGTTTTTAAAAGGTGCTGGAAGGACTGCACCTGCTAAATCAAAAGTTTAACCTTCAATAGAGTTTCAGATAATTTAAGGTATAACATAACAGACCATTTTTTAACAAATATTCCCAATACAAAGAGAGGTTGATGAGTCGGAGGAGATTGTAGTGTAAGTATTGGCACTATGTGTGTCAAATGTGATATATGACTATGCTTGGAGTGTAATGTAAAATATTGTTTCACAGCCCACAGTGATAATTCCTTGTCCAATATTTTTTGTATACCATAGCCGGCTAGCGTAGCCAAAACGTAATGGGATTTTTTGAAAAAAGTACATATATTTTGAAGAAAATACTTATATCAAGATGTTTATTAAAGCGTTTTGAACAATATCTCTGATGTTTCGTTTTCTTTTTTTTTTGTTTTTCAAAAAAAATTATGCTAATGAAAGGTTAATATTGTCCATATTTAAATCTAGTCGTTGTCACTCCCGCAAGAAAATTGACTAATCCCAGAGACCTACTGTAACTATAAACAGTATTAAGCTCTGAGTGAAGTTTTTAAACGGTATTATTATTAATTACTATTTAACTGGGAATAAGCCACAATTAAAGATAAAAATACGTTTATTGACGTTTCAATTTCCACTTCGAAAATTGTTCTCAAAATACAAACAGTAAATTTACTGTTTGAATTTTGAGAAAGATTTCCGAAGTGGAAATTGAAACGTCAATAAACGTATTTTTATCTTTAATTGTGGTTATTCCCAGTTAAATAGTAATTAATTTACAATACCACAAGAAAATAGCTTTAGAACAGCAATATTATTATGTAAAATAATCTAAAAAAAAACAGAAAAAACAGTAAAAAGGAAGTTTTCTTTGTGAGTTTATTCCTCATTCTAATATTATACATGAAATCTTCATATTCCAAGAAAGAAAATCATCCCACAAAATTTTAATAAAAGAGATTGAATAGTTTTTATAAAATAATTTTTTTAAAATAATTTTCAACATTATGCAGGTCAAAAACTAAAACTTCTAAAAATTAAATCATCTTAAAGATGATTTAATTTTTTTTATATATAGAAGAGTTTTCAAGCTTTTAAACCCATTTTAAAAAACTAAATGTATATATATATATATATATATATATATATACATATATATATATATATATATACATATATATATATATATATATATATATATATATATATATATATATATATATATATATATATATTGTCATGTTACTTCTTTCCCAACCAAAGAAAAATAAACAAAAAATCAATCGGAATAAAATTTTAAGATATCAGTATAAACAAATTGTATATAGTAATTTAAGATAAGATTTAGTGTAGATAAGAATATAAAGTTTCCGTTTCCAACAAAATTATCAAAAAACCCTTTTGTTTAGAATTAAAAGACATTTTACCTATAAGTTAATCTTTTCATTGTTTGTATTATCGAGTATTAAATGACCATATTCTAATCTTTTAAAATATGTATAAATTGTGTATTGACAAACCCAAGTTTAAAGTAAGCTATTTAGTTTTTCTCTGAAACAGAAATTAGGCTTTTCCAAAATCATGGTAAACACAATTTGAGCTTTTAATAGGACGGTTGTTTTTTGAATGGGAATTTGTGAGCCGAATAGGAGGACCGGAGAAGTTAGTGATAATTTGGCCATCGAAAGAAACAGTCGCTGTCTCAAGACAGGATGTGGTTTGTGATTTGGATACCAGCATTGTGAAAAGAATTGAATAGTTTTGCAGAAGAAGATAACAAGTAGATTAAAAGGGCCCTTGTATCTACCGTGGGCATTTTGTGAAAATATTTGAAAGTAGTTTTACGGCATCAAGTTGACAAAAGAAAGTCCTTGTGTCATTAATAAGTAGCTAAGTTTTTGGAGAAGTGAATCAGGTGTTTTTGGTTAGTGCAGGAGGTTTGCAGAGACGTTAAGGAGCCGAGGCGCCAAAAAGGAGAGATCACATCGTTGAGGAGACTAGACTTTTCTGGGTATGTTCCAACATACAATTCAATAAGAAAAAAAGCTGTAAGTGTTTTGTACAATTGAAATTAATATCTGTGAAGGATCTACGTTGACATTATGGTCATTAGCATTCAAATTTAAAAACTGAGGTTTGTTAGACTAATTAAAAGTTTAAAGTTTTGTTGTTTCTTGTTTCAAGTAAAGGAAAATTTGTTGTCACTTAATATAAATGTATGTAGATTTAAAATCTTATTATTATAAAAATTTCATTTATTTTGTTGTATGCTGATTAATAAGATAGCGGCAGAATTTGATAATTGTTTTACTCATTCATATAAAATAAAGAAACCTATTTTTTTGAAAATATAATATTTTCTTTTATTATTATCCTTCTTCTCTATCCCGATAAAGGACAACTAGAAAATCTTTGAATCCATCGAACACAGGTAATATAAGAAGTTTTATTTTACATTTGATAACAAATAAGTTATATTTTTTTTATTGGCTCAATAAACTAAGATCAAAGTCAAAATAAAAAATCTTAACAATATTTATATATATATATATATATATATATATATATATATATATATATATATATATATACATGTAATGTTAATATTATTTTACCGAGTACTGCTGATGAAGCTATAAAATAAATAGCAAAATATTGAGTTCCTAAGATCCTAAGGAAAGACAAAGATTTTTAATATAGGCATATTTGATAATTTTTTGATTATTTAATAAATAAAGGAAGACATAAGAATGTCAAACATACAGGACCCAGACGATTCCAATTCAAAAATTCTCCTCCCAGAAGGAGCCTCAATTTAGGGGAAGAGGAGTTATAGAGCGACGCCTATGGATTTATTCGTGCCATGGACTTAAGACTGCTGACATGGTTAAAGCATTGAACTCTAGAGTGCTGACGCTATATTTGCATAATATTGTGAATTATATAATTGCAATTGTATATGTGTTATTTTAATTAATATTTTATTCAGTTTAGAATCTGATTTTATTGTAATTAGTCGTTTAGCTCTTAATAAATTCTTTTTTTAAAAAAGGACTTTTGGCATTCCCAAATTTGAGTTATATATATATATATATATATATATATATATATATATATATATATATATATATATATATATATATATATATATATATCCTTAAATCCTATCCTTATAAAGTCCTTTTTTAAAAAAAGAATTTATTAAGAGCTAAACGACTAATTACAATAAAATCAGATTCTAAACTGAATAAAATATTAATTAAAATAACACATATACAATTGCAATTATATAATTCACAATATTATGCAAATATAGCGTCAGCTCTCTAGAGTTCAATGCTTTAACCATGTCAGCAGTCTTAAGTCCATGGCACGAATAAATCCATAGGCGTCGCTCTATAACTCCTCTTCCCCTAAATTGAGGCTCCTTCTGGGAGGAGAATTTTTGAATTGGAATCGTCTGGGTCCTGTATGTTTGACATTCTTATGTCTTCCTTTCTTTTGTTTCTTTTCTCTTTCTTATCGTTATTTTCTTATAGGTAATGTAGATGATTATTAGAATGATTGCAAGATATAATAGAATGGTGCATATGCTGGGAATGTGGTAATTTTCTCTTTCTTCCATGATGGGTGTGATTCTGTTTGTGGGATTTTTTTCAAATTTTAAATTCTTCAAAGTTATTTTCATAGGTGAAATGTTTAATTCTTTGAATTTTAATTTTGGCTCGGTGATTAAAATTGGTTGTCCAAAGGTTCGATCTTGGAACAACAATTCTTGGTTTCTGAAAAGGATTGTACACTGTGTATTTTCGATCAGAAAGATGCCTGTCAGTGTTTGAATTTGAGTTCCTTCAGAGCATTTAAAAGTTAATTTTTCCTCCATAGGAAATATTGCTAAAAACTGGTTCATCTCTGGTATGATTTCGATGTGATTGCCTTGGATGTCTGCCTTAATATATTGACAATTACTGGAGTTTTCATGTAAGATTATCTCCTTTTCGCATAGGTGTTCTTGGTTATTTTGTAGACGGCTTGGACATTGAAAAATTTTACTGTGGGTGCAGATGTCGTTGAGAGGTATTATTGTATTTTTATTTTTTAACAAATATCTTGTATTAGGTATTATTATTGCAAATTCTGACTCAATTTGTGTGGGTATAGGTAATAAATAATAAAGATCAAAAATGTTCTCAAAATCGATAGGAATTGTCAGAAAATATTGAATTTGGTTTTCCTCTATTTTACAGGTGATTTCCAGAATGGATTCAAAATCTAAAATATTTTCGTGTTTTAACTCAAATGGTAATTGTGTTTTGTAAAATAAAGAGATTCTTTTTAATTCTCGAAATAGGTCACTAGATTTAATAATCCTAGGGTGTAAGGTTTTGAGCTTACAAAAAGTAATAGAATTTTCTACAGTCTCCATTACATCAAGTATAGAATTATATGTGATAATGAGTTCATTGAACATGTCTTTTAGATAAATCACGTTCTCAATTTTGGTTTGAAAATCGACAATATCTTTTATCTCAAAAATCTTTGTTTTAAGAATTATTTCATTTGTTTGAATATCTTGAATGGTTTTATTGAAGTTATCTATGATTTGTTGACTGAGGGAATATTGATTAAGTATCTGATGTTCTAATTTTTGTTGATTTGTTTTCAAATATTCTAGTATTAAATTTATTTTCTCGCCAACTTCGGCGTCTATATTTCCTGTGATTGCTTTTACTATTGAACCAAAGCCATTAATCAAGCCTCTTTTCCTTCTTGTTAAATTAATATGAATATTTAGACCGCTAAATTTTCTTGTATGCTATTTTTGATATATTGAATAATATTAACATAGTTGTATGTTTCTGATTTAAAGAATTCGCTGTTAGAAATGTTATTTTTAAGATACTCAAATTGCTTGTTCAGGTTGTCATATTCAGTTACAAGTGGTTTTAAATTATAAAAATGTACAAATGTATAACTAGATTTTTGGAGTTTTGCGGTTCCTAATTTTATAGGTAGAATGCCTAGGTTGTGGGTGATATCCTTTATTTCGGCTGTTGTATGTCCGATCGTGACGAACCTGGAAAAATATAAGTTTTCTTTTTAGGTCGTTTTACATTTGAAAGGTGAATGTTTTCGGTAGTATTTTTATGTCGCTTAATAAGTTTTGCTGTTTTCTTAAATTTAATAATGGATTTAATATTTTCTTTTTGATATTTATTTTTAGTTTTTCCTTTTATTTGTCTGTTTCGCACAAATACTTCGGTAGGAATTTCTGTTGACAATTCCTCGCGTGTTTCATTTGCTTTATTTATAACTTTTGTTTTATTTTCTTGAAGTTTTTCGTTAATATTAGAATATAGTAATTTCATTTTATCCTTATGATTAGAAATATAATTATTAATTAATTGTTGCTCTAGGTCAATGTTAAATGGGGAGTTGGTGTCTAAATGTCCCGTAACTAGTTCATGGGGTTTCATTTTAGTTACGGCGTGGAGTACTGTTGTAAGCTAATAATGCATAGTTTACTTTTTGTTCTGTTGGGTCGGATTTATACTCATTTTGATTGTTTAGTAACCTGATATGTTCAATAATAGTTGAATGAAATCTTTCAGCTATACCATTTGATTCTCGATGCTGGGAGGAGATAAAGTGGATTTTTACCTTATGTAATGCTAATAAATCTTTAATGACTGAATTTTTTAGTTCTGTACCATTGTCTGAAATGATTTGTTATGGGATACTATGGTGAGTAAAGAATCTAATCAAAGCGTTTGCTACTTCGATACCTTGAGCAGAATTAAGTTTATAAAGTTGGGCATATTTAGAAAAGGAATCGACTATCGTTAGAAATTTGGTATTTTCAAGTGTTATGGAATCTAAATGTAAAATCTGAAATGGCTTAATTGCTGTAGGAGTAATGCTAAATATTGGCTTTATTGGATTCCTATCATATTTTGTTAATTGGCATATTTCGCATTCATTAATATAAGTTTGTATAGAAGCTCGTTGATTGGGCCAATAATATAATGATTTAATTCGGTTATCCGTTTCATCTAAACCTCTATGATTTTCTTTGCCTTCATGATAATTTCTAATTATTTCTTTAATTTCGTTTATAGGAACATCGATAAGTTTCTTAGTGCAATTAATAAATGATATTTGAGAATTTTTAAAATATTTTTGGACAACAACGCTAAATTTCTCTTCTAGTGGGTCTTCAAAATAAAGGTGATATTTTACTTTGGGTATGGTATATTCTTTAATAAAATCAATAACATCACGCTCAAAATTGTTTTTTGAGAACTGGACAAGAATTCTTTGTCTTTTATCAAATAATTTGATTATGGTAGGACTAGCAGGATTAAAATTCACTTCAGAGATAAAAATTTGGTTAATTCTCGTGTTTACAGGGTTTTCGGAAATAGGAATTCCGGGGGTAGGATTTTCTACATTGGTGTGTATCGTCTCACCGTCATCAGGGTTTCCTTCTTGTCTATTATCTTCATCAATTTCAACAATCAGCGATTCTGTATCTGGTTCGTTATTAACTTGTTGAGCTTGTTCATTAAGTGTTTCCATATATTCAAAAATATTTTTTGTGTTTTCCAAATTTTTTGTTTCATTGACGTTTAGTTCTATTCTGGATAATGTATCACAATTTGTATTTAAAGATCCTTTTTTATAAATTATTTCATAATCATATTCTTCTAGCTTCAACCGCCATCTTACTAGTTTGGAGTTGGGATCTTTCAATGAAAATAACCACTGTAGTGGTTTATGATCAGTAATAATAGTAAAGCGTCGTCCAAATAAATACGGGCGAAAATATTTGACAGCCCATACTATTGCCAGTAATTCTTTCTCAATTGTTGAGTAATTGATTTCTGAGTTGTTCAAAGTTCTGCTTGCATAAGCAATTGGCAAGTCGGATCCAATCTTTCCTTGACTAAGTACAGCTCCTAGCGCAAAATTACTAGCATCTGTAGTGAGATTGAAAGAACGGGAGAAGTCAGGATACTGTAATATGGGTTCATTTATGAGAAGTTGTTTACAAGTTTCAAAACATTGGATATAATCTGAATCGCTTACATTGATTTTAGCATTTTTCTTTAGGCGAGTAGTTAGTGGTTTAGTAAGTTTAGAAAAATCTTTGATAAATTTCCTGTAATAACCTAAAAGTCCTAAAAATCCTTTTAATTGCTTAGTATTTTTGGGTATTGGAAAATTTTTAATAGCTTTAATTTTGTCTGGGTTCGGCTTAACCCCTTCTGGCGTTACGATGTGACCTAAATATGCTACTTCTTTCTTTAGAATCTCAGATTTATCTATTTGAATTTTGAAATTTGATTCTCTTAATCTTTGAAACACTTCTTTTAAATTAACAAGATGCTCCTGAAGACTTGTACTAAATATAATTATATCGTGAAGATAAACCAAACATTTTTCATTTTGTATACCTCTCAGGATATTATCCATAACCCTTTGGAATGTTGCTGGGGCGTTACGGAGTCCGAAAGGCATTCGCAAAAATTCGTAGTGACCATTTTCTGTATTAAATGCAGTTTTTTGAATGTCGCTTTCATCCATCTCGATTTGATGGAACCCTGAAGCGAGGTCGAGTGTCGTAAAGTATTGACACCGTCCAAGTTTATCCAATAGGTCACTAATGTTAGGTAAAGGGTATCTATCACCAAGTGTGATAGCATTAAGACGTCGATAATCTATTACGACTCTAAACTTGGGTTTTTTGGAGGCGTTCATTTTTTTTGGGACCACCCATATAGGAGAAGACCAAGGGGAATCCGAAGGTCTAATAATATCCTGATCCAACAGATTCTGGATTTGATTTTGCACTTCTTTCCTATAAATTTCCGGGTATCTATAGGATTTTGAATATACTGGTATATCGTTTGTTGTTTTTATTGTATGTTTAATTTTATTAGTAAAAGTTAATTGGTTTCCTTCGACATAGAAGATATCGGAATATTCTTTTATTAACTTTAATATTGAATTTCTTTTCTCAAAATTCATATGATCTGTCCGAACTTTAGAAATATCGAATTTAAATTCTTCAGCATATATGGAATTAAAATTTAAATTTGAAATTTGTTCGTCTTCAGCGAACTTTTCCACCATGATTGGGGAAGTTACATCCAATTTAAAATAAGATTCAGAAGAATTCAAAATGGTGCAAATAGCCTTATTGTTTTCTACCGTCGTAAGGCACTCCGGAATTTCTAATTTACCGATTTGTGTATATGGTATAATTACATCGCCATTTTTTATATTTTTAACATTTAAACTGATAACTTGCTCGGTTCGTGGCGGCACTACTATACAATTCGTGTTGCCACTATTCCCGGCTTTATAATAATTTAATTTTATCTTACTATGCGAGGTAATTAAAACGTTATTGGCCAAATCAATTTTAGCATTTAATTTTTTTAAATTATCGAGGCCTAATAAGCAGTGCAATTAGTCATGGAATTTAAAAACGAAATAACTTAAATTTAATTTATTTTTAGTATTAAAAATTTTTGATAAGGGAATTTCGGTACAGTAATTTTCCTGTTTTGCTCCAAGTGCTGTTGAAATTTGAAAGGGTTTAGCTGTGTTAGCAGTTACCGTTACTGACATACCGTTAAAATATTCAAAATACAAATTTTCTGCAATTTTTGCATATATATTGTAACTTCAATATTTCTAGCATTGTATGTCAAAGTAGTTAAAAAAATTAAAGTTGCTTTAAACTTATGTTGCGACTTATGGTCTATATAGTTAATAATTTAATTTCAAACATTAAAAAGATATTTTTGAAAGCACCTCCTTTACGTACACAAATCTATAAAGAAAAATTACAAGATAGGGAACATGGATTAAAGCAGTAATTTTATACGCAAATCATTTTGATGTCATAGAGGACGTGGTAGATATTTAAAATTACTCACAGTGTGTAACTGAAAGTCCAGTCAACTTTTAAGTAACGTAGAAATTGCTAAAGATTTTTTTGTAAACACAAGTTAATTTTAGTTTTTTATCCGATTTAATAAAGTTATTACAACAAATGAATTTACAATTAGGTGATTTGGTTAATATTGTTGATACTTTTAATTCTCATTTTCAAAACATTTCCGGAAATACACAGATTAAAATTAAAAATACATAAGAACACCTATTAGAAAAAATTAAGGATCTATTTGTTTAAAAATGTTGTACGTATTACATTATATATTATGTAAATACATTTTTAAAATTAGAAAGCAAAAGCTTTTAGTTGAAAATTTAAAAAAATATCTTATTATAAATTTATTTTACAATTTTTAACTATATCAGTTTTTTTGTCATTTCATTTGTTTTTGTGTGAAAAATAAATATGTAATAGACATAAATGTTTATATTTAATAATTTGGTTTATTTTAAAGTATTTTTAATATGTATGCATGCATTATATATTGTTTGCATAATGTTCTCTCTACTCATCATATTGGAATAAATATTTAATATTGCTTCTAATGAAAAGGCTATACCAGCTTACGAGATCATCTTAAGAGTGACTAGTTTAAACTTACTTTGTTAAACACTAAACCTTACGTAAACTTAAAACAAGGACTAAAACTAAAGTTTTGCAATTAAACAGCTTGTTGTACTTATTGATGTTTATAAATTTATATTGGCTTTATGTTACACTGATAAAACTAATTTTGTTAAAATGATTTTACATGTATACTACTAGTATACAAAAACAGAATATAAACAAATTCAAAAATGAACAAAATGAGAATGGAGAACTATGTCTTTGATTAAATTTTAGAGGTTTGCGAGTGTTTCAGTTAATTGACAGCGAATATTAATTAAATATATTTGTTAGAAGCAAACTTTAATAATATATTAATACACCAGTCTAGCTGACCAAAAATCATTGATTTCACGTAAAAATCTTATACATAGATTTGAAGGTCCTAAAGGTTCTTATATGAGGGTTAGCTGATGAAAAATCCATAAAGACGTACAGCTGAATTTGCTTTGTTTTTACTTTAGATATTCTTGAAATGTAAAAAAGTCATTTTTTGCCTATAAATAAAACTGTAGGTCTTAAAATGTTCTTTTTTTTTGTAGTTTATTAATTAAAATAAATAAGGAATTAACAATTTTTACTTATGTAACAATAAAACACTGAAAACTTTGTTTTCAAACTTCCACAAAATTTATTTTAACTCTTATCACTACAGCTATTTCGGCTGATTGCCTTTCTCAAGTGATCTATTTTTGGCATGCGTTTACCATTTATAGTCTCTAATGAAATAGGTCACTTGAGAAAGGCAATCAGCCGAAACAGCTGTATTGATAAGAGTTCAAATAAATTTTGTGGAAGTTTGAAAACCAAGTTTTAACTGTTTTATTGTTACATAAAATGAATTTCCATCAAGTAACGGTCGATTCCATCGATTTTTTACTTAACTAATTAACTTAATTTGTCTTAAAGAGTGATAATTTAAACCACTGTTCTTGTCCAACCACTCACTCTGGAGATACTCTGTAAATCGAAATCGATTTTATTAGGGAATATTTTAAAACTAAGTAGTTAAAAAAACTGCAACATTTGGTAAAATTTGTTATTAAAAAACAGTTTAAAAAAGGACTGACTTTTGTTGTTGGTAGGCTCAATAAAAAGCTGACGAAAAAGTATACTTAAATAAATACCAAAATAAATCAACCAACATTTCTATGTGTGATAGAAGGCAAGATATTTCAAAATATGCCAGCGCGCTTCAATTTAAAGCTCTAATCTAAAAAAAAATCGACAGTTCTGTCCCCCACATTTTTCCAAATAGGCATTTTATGGGTAGAACCATTTTAGCGGGTTACTTCTTTAACATTTTACTCCATTACTGTATATGTCATCTGTAGATTGTATCGCAAAATATAGATCTTAATTTAAAATTCTTTTAATTTTCATCTCTTACAATTATTAAAAAATAAAAGGATGTGTTTAGATTAAAACGCTACGATTTTAAGAATAAAATTCTATCTTAGTTCGTATTGGTCATAGAAGGTTTTGTTTTTTTTTAATTGAGCTTACATATAAGCATATCAACAATATCAAAGTTATTATAAATATTAGTTAGCTACAAAGTCAACTCTTCTTCTATTATTTAATAAAAAGATTATTAAGTTTTTTAATACACTTTAAAGAATCGATTGCAACTTACAAAATACCTATAGAGTTACTGTTTGGTTAAGTACAGTTGTTTAAATAATCGCCCAAATAACTATTTGCTCTATTTGGATGATATCTAACAAACTTTAATCACTAACTCATTAATTGCCATAATTTAAAGTAGCTTTATTAAATATTTTAACATTTATAAATTACTGTAAAAATAATAGTTTTTTGCAATTATCTCGGTCAATTTTTTATGTATTTTGTAAAAAAAGCTGAAAAATCTTATACTGGTATTTAAAGGTTCTAAAAGGTATAAGACGGGTAGCTGATGACATTTCTGTGGAGACGTACAGCTATTTTTTTATATCAACGGTATAACCAACGGTAAACCAATTTATACGAACGGTATACAACGGTAAAAAGTGAAAAAAAACTTTTTGCGTAAAAAATGTTTCCCATTCACTTTAGTGAAAAATGGTCTAAATAAAAATTGCAGACCTTAAAATTAATGTTCTTCAATTTGCGAATTTCTAAATAAAAATAAATAAAGAATTCACTAAGATAGTGGCAAAAATAATTATTTTTGCAGTTATTTATAAACGTTACAAACTTTGCTTTTTTTTGCAAAATGACATGTAATATAACTATTAAAAATTGTGGCATTTAATGAGTTATTAAAGTGTGCGAAATGTCAAAACGATCGACCCCTTATTCCTTATAAGCTTATAAGTTGTTCAATTGGTTTATCCTGAAGAGCGATTATTTAAACAACTGTACTTGCCCAACCAGTTACTCTAGATATAGTTTGTAAATCGCAATCGATTCTTTGGTGCTTCCTTTTCAAGGTATAGAAAAAAATCTAAAATTTTATTATGTATTTTATAGATGTATAGAGAAGAAGTAAAGAGTTACAACCCGGCAAAATAATGGTACTCATAACATACCAACAGAGAAAAGTATAGGGATGAACTTCTTCTTCTTGTAGTGCCGTGCACCTGTAGTGCGTTGGCGAATTATCTTAAGGCCAGACGTCTGTCTTTTGCGGCATGTAAAAGATCGCCAGTGTTGTTTACGGCTGTCTAGTTCTTTTTGTTCCGTAGCCACAGCATTTGTTTATACTCCTCTCATTGACTACTACATATACTCCTCTCTTGCCTTCAATCTTTCCCTGGATGATTAGCTAAAGAATTGTGTATTTTTTACCTCTCAGAATATGGCCAAGGTATCTAATTTTTCTTACCTTAGTACGGTTTCTCTCAGTATTTGCCTTTCTTAAGACTTTCTCGTTTCTCACCCTATTTGTCCATGGTATGCGGAAAATTCTTCGAAACGTCCATATTTGGAAATCCTCCAACTTACTGATGGAAGGTACTTTTAACGTCCATGTTTCCATGCCGTATAACAGTATGAACCATACATAGCATTTAACCATCCTGTAGCGAAGGGAGAAGAAAAAATTACGGTTACATAGTAGCGGTTTAAATTTGATAAAAGCTTGTCTTGCTTGTTCTGTACGGCATTTTATTTTTTGTTGAGGATCCCATTGGTCATTCATCATCATTCCCAAGTATTTAAATGTTTTCACTTGATCGATCGGAGCATTATCTACTTGCAGTTGTATTTTTAAAAGTGCGTTTTTTTCTTATTGCCATGCATTTATTTTTTCCAGCATTTATCTTCAAGCCATATATTTTTTCTACTTTGTTTATTTTATTTAACATCAACTACATATCATGTTCGTTGTCTATTATTATCGCGGTGTCGTCGGCGCGTAACGAATGTTATTTATCGGGAACCCCTTTACCTTTATTCCACACTCAGAGCCTTCTAGTGTCTGCAAAAATGTTCTCCACATAGAGATTGAAGAGCATAGGAGACAACATATACCCCTGGCGCACCCCTCTTAAAATTTCAAATTCTTATGTGTTGGTTGATTTGTTCAGTCTCACTCGTACTTTTTTATTTCAATGGAGATTCTGGATAACTCTTATATATTTCTCGTCAATGTTACCGTTGTGTAGTATTTTATTCATTGCGTTATATTTTACGGTGTCAAACGCTGTTTAGTAATCGAGGAATGTTATGAGTATATCCTTTAGTTAATCCATGCAGTTTTCTACAAGCATGTTCAAACAGAAAGCTGCTTTACGTGTACCCAGTCCGCTCTTGAAACCAAATTGTGTCTCACCGCTAGCTTTCTGAACATTCTTGTCTGAAGGATGCGAAGAAACACCTTGAAACAAATGGCTCATTCAACTAATTAGTCTACGGTCTTTGCATTTTGTCGCTCTTTGTGATTTAGAGAATATTATAAAGGTTGAGTTGGGTCAACAAAGACAGAGAACTGCTTAAGACTGTTAAACATCGAAAAATGTCTTATCTGGGACATTTGCTAAGGGGAAATCGATATAAAATTTTACAACTGATTGTTTAAGGCAAAATAGAGAGCCGTAGAGGTGTAGGAAGAAAACAAGTTTCTTGGTTAAAAAACATTCGTGAATAGACTCAGATACCAAATGCAGGACAATTATTCCATATTGCAGAAGATCGAGAAGCCTTCGCAGTGGTGATCGCCAACGTCGGATAAATCTGATATGGCACACGAAGAAGAAGATAAAGGTTAAATAAAGCCAATCCGTTGGAATGTGGGCGGTGTTATATATGGCATTGAAAATTGTTACCAGCATGTCGATGTTATCATCTACCAACAATTTTATGGCTTTCGTGTTGATTCCATCCGGTTCCGGGGCCTTGCCTAGTTTTGCTACTTTTATAGCATACTCCACCTCGGCGCGAATAATGGCAGGGCCGGATAAATTTTCCGTGGGTAAGTTAGGAGTTGGAAGATTTGGTCTATTATCCGCTACAGATTTCGTCTATCTGTAGGAATGAACTACAAATATATTATTTGTACTTAGTAGCTACTTATGCTTACTAAATGCACCCAGTTTGAAAAAGTGAAGGTTCTACGTGTAACAGAAGCCAACATATTTTAAAATATGCCAGCGCGTTTCAATTTAAAGTTCCAATCTATACAAAAATCGACAGTTCTTCCCCTCACATTTTTTCGAAGAGGTATCTTATGAGTAGAACCATTTTAACGGGTTATAATATATTACTGTTTTACTGTAAAATCAGAAATACTGCATGCTATAAAGTTAACAAAGAACAAGAAAGCCGTTGGCCCTAATAACATACCGACAGAGATGTTAAAGCTTATAAATGAGGAAAACATTGGAATACTGGTCAAACTTTTCAATGATGTTTATTCGACTGGTGATATCCCTGAAGATTGGTTAAAGTCCGAATTCATAACACTACCAAAAAAACAACGTCCGAAAAACTGTAGCGATTATAGAATGATAAGCCTTATGAGCCACACTTTGAAAATATTTCTACTCATCATCCACAGTAGAATCAGAGATAAATGTGAAGAAGATCAGGATGAAACATAATTTGGCTTCAGAAATGGACTGGGAACTCGGGACGCCCTCTTTGCATTAATTGTATTACTGCAGAAATGTCGAGATCAGAAGAAAGACGTCTTTGCTGTATTTATTGACTATGAAAAGGCCTTTGATCAAGTACAGCATCACAAATTAATTACAATATTCATAGAAAATAACAATACAATACATACAATAATACAATTCATAGAAAAGTTATACTGGCGTCAAACAGCGACAGCTTGCATAAACGGAAAATCAACAGAAATATGTAAAATACAAAGAGGTGTCAGACAGGGTTGTATACTATCCCCACTGTTATTTAATTTATATTCAGATAGAATATTTAAAGAAGCGCTGCATAATTTGGAATGGGGCGTGAAAGTTAATGGAATTCTGATAAATACAATCAGATATGCAGACGATACAGTTATTTTAAGTGATAACATGAATGGATTACAATACCTTTTAAATGCCATTGATACAATGAGAAGAAAGTTTGGCCTAAACATAAACTGTTCAAAAACAAAACACATGGTGTTTAGCCGTTTAGCACATCAATATGCACGATTATATGTTGATGGTCATATAATTCAAAGAGTGTCCAGTTTTAAATATCTTGGTTCCATATTACTGAACAACTAGATCCAGATCAACAGATAAAATGTAGAATCGAGATAGCCCGCACGACATTTTTAAAAATGAGGTCATTCTTCTGTAATGATAACTTGAAACTTCAACTTCGAAAGCGTATGGTTAAATGCTACATTTGGTTAGTCCTCTTATACGGTGTCGAAGCATGGACATTAAAAATATCCACTATTAATCGTCGAGGCCTTTGAAATGTGGCTGCACAGACGTATACTAAAAATTCCATGGACGGCTATGCTGACAAATGTGGCAGTCCTTGAGAGAGCAAATGCTGCTCGCGAGCTACTTGATAACATCAAATGTAGAAAGATGGCCTATTTTGGACACGTAGTAAGGGGAGACCGATATAATATTCTTCAACTTATTATGATGGGTAAAATCGAAGGACGCAGAGGAATTGGTAGAAAGCAGGTCTCTTGGTTGAAGAATATCAGAGAGTGGACAGGAATAAAGAAAGCTGAGCAACTCTTTAGAATAGCCCGAGACAGAGACAGTTTCGTTATGTTAATCGCCAACGTCAAGGAGACTTGATAGGGCACGTTAAGAAGAAGTTTTACTGTAAATTTCACCTATAGGTTGTATCAAAAAATCTAGATCTTCATTTGGAATTTTCAGCTCTTAATATTTTTTTTTATTTAGAATTTCTGCATCAACTATTAGAGGTTATTAGCGGTTTTTACAGATTTAACAGTTGTTATTAAATATACTAATTACAAATTGCGTAGTAAATTCTCAATCGATTCTTTGGTGCTTCGTTTTTAAGGTATAGAAAAAAATCTTTTGATTAGATTTGTTATTAAAAAACAATTTAGAAAAGAAATAAATATTTATGTTATAAACATTTACATGAAATTTAACATTTCTTATATCACTCTAAAAAAAAAACAAAAAAGGAACCTTCTATGACCAATAGTAAACCAGATACTCAATTTTTAAAGCATATTTTCACTGTTTATCAACAATATTAGGAGCTGATACTTAAGCAAACTTAGCAAACTAAGCAAAACAGGATCTATATTTTATGATCCACCTGATAGATGGCATATATATCGTAATGAACTAAAAAATTATAACCTGTTAAAATGATGGCATTCGTAAAATACAGCCACTCAAAATTGATAAGAGAACTGAGAACTAGAAGGCTCTGTTTTTTTTTCGAAAGTTAATTTTTTTACCAGCTTTTCATTGAGCCTACTTATAACCGTGTGGCTTAAATTATTTCAGCTTTTTTTCCTTCATTAACTGTGGTATAAACGGATCTCTTAAATAACGAGTGAAACCTATTGCTCTAAATGTCGTTTGAAACTATAAAATTTTAAATAAATTATACAGTGAGTGTTTACTTTACCATTATACCGCGACCTATATAATTATATGTCTCTTTCATAATAAGTTTTCTTTTTGTTGTTTTATTGTATCGATCACTAGAGGTTAAGTAACCGAGTCAGTGTAAAATGGAAGTAATTAAATAATTTTTTAGTTTAATACAAAAATTGCGGCTGCGATGTATCGATCACAACAGTGTTCAGATGTGGGATAAAGTTACATCAGAAGTTTTATATAAGACATTATTATTTGATCAAATATTGTATAAATCTAATCGAGAAATATTTAACTAACATGTATTACGTATACACCTTTAGTAGAATATTAAATTTTGCGGGTGAAATGTTTTTTTATGAAGTGTTCTAGTATATTCTCCAATAATTTCGCCTATTTACAGCACCCGGTAGAAAAGACCAACTGTAGAAATATATGAAAAATTCAATCTTAGACACCTACAAAGATAATGTTAGAAACTAAAGTAGAAATGGGGTAGTGGACACCAAATAATATTCTGAATTTAATGGCATAAAAAGCAAGTTGCAAAAATAAGAATAAAATTTAGTTTAAAAAGATCATCAAATGCAAAATAACATTCCAAATTAAGCAGCCGACGAGTAAAGTAGTATTAACTCAGGCGATCCTAGCAACGATAGTTGTTATCAGTAAAAACGTGTTAGTTTTTCTTGTTATTGTTTCCTTATCAATGGACATCGTTATTTCGTTATTTGTTTAAATACAAAGCGATATGTGACAATTTAACCAAAACAATAATTTAACGTTAATAGTGCAAAAGTGCATTGGTAAATTTGACTTTCCAGTGGCGCTACAAAATTCAGGTAATCTGTTATTTTTAATCCTTTTATCCACAGAGTCCCTCTAGGACGTCTGTTGCATAAATAATAAAAATTTATGTATAGTGGTTTTGGTATCCAGAACCGCTCACTAAAATGACCTCAATTACCAATCAAATTACCTCACAAAATAACACAATCAATAATACTAAGTATTATGTTGCTGCCACATTATTTAAACCTCCACCTCCTACGTTTCCTCATAAAAATCAAGCTATTATCTTACATGCTCTTCCTAATGTCGTTCTATTTGAGTACATAAAAGCTATAGGAGACATCGTTACCCCTAAAAACATCATTTTTGCGTCTCGAATCTCCAATAACCGTATTTGTATTTATTTAAACTCTGTTAAACTAATCGACGATCTTCTCAGTGTCCACCAAAATGTCACTATTAACTCAACAATTGTTCCTATCCGTAGACTAATAACACCTGCTAAGCGTATTCTCATATCAAATGTATCTCCTACGATACCTCACAGCACTATCGAAGAAGCTTTAGAAAGTATCGCTTTACAGATAGTCTCTTCTGTATCATTCGTGAAATGTGGTTCGCTAGGTGATGCATATGCACATATAATGAGCTTCCGAAGAGTGTCATACGTTATTCCGGATAAAGAAAACTTCTCAGTCCAGACCTCTCTTTTATTAACTCACGACAACACTTCATATCGAACATTTGTGTCTACTGACAAATTAGAATGTTTTTTATGTAAACAAGGTGGTCATACTGCGGAAACTTGTACCAATGAACCAATTTCTGTAGCCCAATCCGAACTTCCCTCTCCCACTACCTCCGTATCCATACCCTCAAATACAACGATACCAGAATGCACTTCCAATCAAATCAATCCACCATCCACATCTTTCTCTAAAACTACAAATAATCTGGCAGAAAGCATCCCCTTAGTTACACAGGTAGCATTCCCTCCAGTACAGAGACAGAAACGGGCTATATCCAGTGACAGTAATGCTGGCACTCCTTCTCAACTTTCTCCAGCTCCTACTCCAGACCCAACTATCAATCAAATGCCTCTCCCCTTATCTGTAAAGTCTACTATTAATTCTGACAGCAAGCCGCAAAAGAAAAAAAGTAAAACAATAGTAACAGAAGAACATAAATTGACACCCATTTCTTATAATGCAGTCCACGCTATCTATAAAAATAACTTATCCGAACTAACCCTTACTGAAAACCAATTTATAGCTTTCCTAGAAACTACCTATGGCATACCAGACCCACTTACAGAAGCTTTTAATTTCACTTCCAATATCCAAGGATTGCTTAATGATTTGTCTCTTCTTCATTCACAAACAAAAGAAAGATCCTTTAAAAACCGAATAACAAGATTGCAAAAAAAATTAAAAAACAGCTTAATCCTGAAGACTCTGACAATTTGAGTGCATCATCCGATTACCTAACTGATGATGAATTTAACGCTCCTATTTCTCAACGCTCTCAACAATCCTTACAGTAGTCCCACACTTATCTCACTTAAACATTACATTCAAAATAATTCAATGGAATTGCGATGGTTTTTTTCCTCGCATAGAAAAAATCCAGCAATTAGCTATCGAAGAACAACCTGAAATCATATGTTTACAAGAAACCAACTCAAAAATTACAAAACTTCCTAAACTAAAGAATTTTGAAGGATATCATTATATTGGAACTGACTGCAACAGAGCCAGTGGTGGAACTTCAATTTTTATTTCCAATGAACTATTTTCTTCGCACCTTCCTCTCACCACTGAACTTGAGGCTATCGCCATAACCACTTGGTGTCCTAATAAGATTACTATTTGTAGCGTATACATTCCACCCAATCACTCTCTAAAGGAAATAGAACTTCTTAACCTCACATTCTTGTTGGCGATTTCAACGCTCACAACCCTATGTGGGGTTCCAATAGCACATCAAACAAAGGTAAAACTGTTGAAAACGTAATTAATTGTACAGATTCCTGTCTTCTAAATACAGGCTCTAGTACACACTTGAATTTCTCCTCTGGCACATTTTCTTCTATAGATCTTAGCTTTAGTGATCCAAAATCTGCACCTTTACTGTATTGGAAAGTCGCTGAGGATCTTTACAATAGCAATCATTACCCTATATTTATATCCACTGATATCTCCAACTCTATACAAACTATATCAAGAAGCTACTGGCAACTCAAAAATGCTGACAGGCTAAGCTACACTGCTAAAACAGATACCACCTTACCTTTTCTCACACTATCCAATAATATTGACTACAATTTATCATTAGTCACAAACACGATTCTCTCAGCTGCCAATTTGCATATTAGCAAAAATTCTATTTCACACAAACATAAAAGGGTTCCTTGGTGGAATAATTCCTGCAAAATCTCAGTAGAACAATATAAGGTGGCACTTAGAGATTATCGGAAAAACAAAACACCAGAAAATCTCACAGAATTAAAAAAAGCTAGAGCCAGGTCGAGGTTTACTATAAAACAAAGTAAAAAATCGTCATGGAGAAACTACGTATCTTCTATCAATGAAAACACCAGTCCTACTAAAAATTTTTCTTTTTCTTTGGAAAAAAATAAGACAAATTCAAGGAATCAATACAAATACTAAAATATCTAGTCTAATTTTGAATGATAATGTAATAAGTGACAGTCAAGAAATTGGTGAGACCTTAGCCAGTCACTTCGACAAAAAATTTAAAAGCAAAATAAAATGCTCTCAAATCGAGCCAATAACCGATGCCCCCTTCCCAACTTCTTCGGCAACTGTCAAAGATATCGATTACTTAAATTCCCAATTCTCTTACATAGAACTTACATCAGTTATTAAAACTCTTAAGAACACTGCTTCCGGCCCCGACGATATTCCTTACATTTTTATAAAAAAACTATCTACTTAGCTTAGGTCAGCTTAAGCTTCTTGAAATGCTTAACTTAATCTGGTCATCTAAGAAGTTTCCTAAACAGGGGCAAACCTCAATTATAATACCCATTAAAAAGCCTAACATATCACGCTCATCACCCAGCGCTTATCGACCAATATCTCTAACATGTACCATCTGCAAAATCTTTGAAAAAATGATCAACAAACGTCTTACGTGGTTTTTCAACAAATATAATTCCAAAAGAACAGTCAGGGTTTCGACGAAATCGCTCTACTCAAGACAATCTTGTACTTCTCCAAAGCCATATTTCCGATGCCTTCAATAAGAGACAAGAAGTCATTGCAGCGGTGTTTGATATTGAAGGTGCTTTTGATACAATTAGCAGGCAATCTATACTGAAGAAACTTTCTCATTTTAACATAAAGGGTAATATTTTTAATTTTATAAAAAATTTCTTAACTTCACGAACATTTAGAGTTTCTGTCAATGGCATTTTTTCATCACTTCACCATCAAACTGACGGCGTACCACAAGGTTCAATATTAAGCCCAACTTTGTTTAACCTAGCAATAAGCGACTTGTGTTCTGATATAATATCTCCCATTAGGCATGTTCTATACGAAGATGACCTGATAATTTATTGCCACGGATGATCTATCTCTACAACTTCTAAGCTTATTCAATCCGCAGTAGATACACTAGTTAAAAAAACAAGCTTCATAGGTCTGTCTTTATCACATACAAAACCAAAAATAATAAAATTTAGTAGACTATCACCCTTACTATCCCCTAATATTATGATTGAGACAGTAAATCTTCCAGTAGTCAGGGAATGCAAAATTCTCGGTGTAACGTTTGATTCAAGACTCACCTGGAAACAACATATACTAGAAATAAAAGGTGAAGCAAACAAGAGGCTCAACATTATTAAAACTCTTTCAAACTACCATTGGGGTGCAGATGAGAACTCTCTGCTTAAGATATATAGGTCTATCATCCGCTCCAAACTGGATTATGGTTGTTACATAGATATGTCTGCCTCTAAAACACACCTTAACCTTTTAAATTCGATACATCATACAGCCTTACGAATTTGTTTAGGAGCCTTTCGATCTAGTCCCGTAGAAAGTTTATATTGCGAAGCCAATGAGCCCCCACTTTGGATCAGACGTGAACAATTATTACTTTTCTATGCTGCCTCCGTTTCATCCAATACCTCCAATCCAGTTTATCCTCTTCTTACTTCATCAACGAACAACCAGCATTACTATTCTAAATCACCATCAATAAAACCCTTGCCACTAATTCTAACACAATTACTTAATAACATATATCTATCAGAAACAATCCCACGACCCCTACCTTCATATCCTCCTTGGTCTATAATCATTCCTCTGTTTAATACATCGCTTACAAGATTCGATAAACTTACAACACCCAGGGAAATCATTAAAAAATATTTTAAAGAAATTATATTTACAAACAAATACGACACAGTACTCTACACTGACGCCTCAAAGAATGATACAGGAGTAGGTTGTTCTGTTACCACGTCAAATAACCTTATCACATCATCTTGTATCCCCTCGTTTTGTAGCGTTTATACTAGCGAACTATTTAGCATATTTCAAGCTCTCAAATCCATTTCTTCTCCAAATAAACAAGTAGCAATATGCACAGACTCACTAGCCTCATTACAATCTATCCAAAATATATTCACTGATCATCCTATTGTCCAAAAGATCCTTGATTGTTACCAACTAATCGATTCCCAAAAAATAACAGTTACATTGATCTGGCTACCATCCCATATTGGTATTACAGGCAACGAACTTGCAGATAGCCATGCAAAACTTGCCTCAGCATCAGCTGATAATACGGTTAATATACAAATCAGTAAAGATTTAAAGTCTCACATTAAGAAACGAGCAAGAACCCGATGACAACAACACTGGGACAACAATAATTCAGCATTACATCAAATCCAACAGTTAGTCAATAGCCCTCTTGATTTGACCTCTGCCGGTATGTCCAGACGAGACGCTATTGTAACACGAAGACTTCGAATAGGACATACAAGATTAACACATGGATACCTGATCATCAGCAACCGACCCACTTGTGAGACCTGTAAATCACACCTAACAGTTAAAAATATTCTCACCGAATGTCATCAGTATTTAGCAAAAAGACTATATTATTGCCTTAAAAGTGATCTAAAAGACATACTCAATAACTTTGATCAAATAACCTCAAGTCTTAAATACCTCAAAGGCGTTCAATTATTTTATAAAATATAATTTTGATTGTGTTGTGGTAGTGTGTACTCTATGACATATTTTTGTAAATTATTGTAACAGTTTTACATGTGTAACCGTTTTGTAACCGTTTTAGTGTAAGTGGCCTTTGTTGCCGAGCACGTAAATTTTCAATAAAAAAAATGCAAAATAAGTGCAAAAAAATAAAGAACTGCAGATAAAAACAATATATGTACATACACAAATTATTCACATAAATCACATAAAAATGGTAATAAATATAAAGAAGTAATAAAGGGGTCAAAATTACATTCAAAAATTATTCCAAGATTCTAGCGAGGACATTCTTTGACAATGATAGCGAGAACAATGATCATGAATGCAATATGAATCGAGACTCCAGTCCAGATATAATGGAGTCAGATGGGATAAGTGCAATAAAATTTTTAAATATTTGTAAAGCTTGAGTTTTAGTAAAACTACTCAATTTAATGCACTCAACAAGAACGAAAATAAGAGAAATGTTAATAACGACATTTATTTGTATACACAAAAAAGCAAAATTAAATGAATGTAGCGAGCACCGAACAAAATTCTCATGTCACACAATCTTAAAATTCTTCAGGTGCGGAGGATATTATACAAGAGAAAATGGATGAAAAGAAAAAAGTGAGTCAGAGATGTACAGGGTGTCTTAAATGGTACGCTTTGTAGGGTATACCTAAAACAAGAGGAGATAGAAAAAAGTGGTTAAAATGTCATTACTTCTTTTTTCATTAAAGGAATAACTGACAATCAACTCATCAACAGCTCCTCACAGTAGCGATATATAGGGCGATTATTGAAAAATGTAGAAAAAGACAGGGTTAAGTATCTTCTTTATTAAAAAATTTTTAAAACCTTAATTGGAAATTTTGTTAGAAATATTATGGAAGCGTTCAGTGGCATACGAAAATTTTTTAGGGTGTCTCACTCAAGAAATATAACCATATATAAAATTGTTACATCTATTTTCAGTTTTTAAAGCTATTATGCAGATTATAATATATGTTGAATGTTGATATAAATGACGTTAACAATAATAACGCATTTTAAAATTTTATTATGAGGCTGTTAATCCCGTGGCAGTTTCATTTAGAACATTTAAGAACAATACCTACCTAAGTAAATTTTTATTTTTAAAGTATAGTTTACATTTTTTATAAATAAAATTGTCACGAAATAGAACACACTTATTACATTTTTCGTCCGATTTTTTTATCCGATATAATACTATTGTCACTCGTATCTCTACACATAGTGAACATGTACAGAGTAGATGTTTTGGCACTGCAGAAAATGCGATGGACAGAAACAGGCATTCTTGACAAGATAACCCACATATATTATAGCTGCAATAAGAACCAACACATAGATGGAGTGGGATTATTAGTAAACCAAAGAATAGCCTAGTTATTGATTTTGAATCCTACAGTCAAAGAATGTACTATTTACGCTTAAAATGTAAATTCTTTAACTACAGTTTAATTAATGCACATGCCCCTACCGACGACAAATTAGAAGACATTACAGAACAGTTTTTTGAAGACCTAGAACAAGCCTACAGGTGATGCCTTAAAAATGACATCAATATAGTGCTAGGTGACATGAATGCCAGAATAGGACGAGACCGAGTTTTTATGCCGACTATAGGAAGGCATAGCCTGCACAACGTCAGTAGCGATAATGGATTACGACTGATAAACTTAGCAGCAGCACTGAAAATGACCGTCGTTAGCACCTATTTTGAACACAAGAATATACACAAGGTAACATGAACACCCCTGATGGAAGAACAACTAGTCAGATTGATCAGATCTTAATAGATTCAAAACGTAGAACGGACATAATGAACTGCAGAAGTTATAGAGGCGCAAACATAGCCTCAGACCACTGTTTAGTGATCTCAACACTAAGGGCTATAATTCCAAATTTCAACAAAGAAAAAAAAATAGATAGTAAGAAATTAAATGTACAGAAGCTGAGAGATGCAACTGTTGCAAAACAATACTGGGAAAATATTACCAATAGATTAGGGAATCAAAGTCTAAGCAAAGAAGACCAGAGATATATAGACTTCAACTGGAACAGGATAAAAGAAGATATTAAGTTACCAGTACAAGATGAAATAGGAACAGAAACTTGTACCCGAAAAAATCACGGGTTTAATGATAAATGCAAAAACGCAACACAAAAGAAACTTAAGCCTATGCAAAAATGCTTATCCACCAAACTAGAACAAGTGTAAAGAATTACTAGACAAAGAAGAGAAAAATAGAAAATACACAGAATAAAGAAACGAAACCACATAAAAAAGAAACTTTAATATATAGAAAACCTCAACAGAGAAAAAGGATTCATAACATTCTATAGGAAAGTTAACATCAACAGAAAAGGATTCAAGGCAAACACAAATCAATGTAGAAGTTTTAATGGCGATCTATTAACAACAAGAACAGACGTACTAAGTAGATGGACGGAATATTTTAACCAAATACTTAATACAGAGAAAAAAGAAAAAACCCGTAAGACGAGAGCTGTGAGGTAAGCAAAGCAGACGAGAGGGAGGAGGGTCCACCAACGATCCTGGAAGTTAAAGACGCTGTAAACAAACTAGCCAGAAACAAATCACCCGGAATAGATAACCTCTCAGCGGAATTATATAAAGAAGTTGGCCACGATATCATAACGCTACAGCAGCTTATATATGAAATATGGATACGGAAGTTCCTTTCCAGTGATTGGAATATTGGAATACTTTGCATCATACACAAAAAGAAAGATATCTTTGAATGCTCAAGCAATCGAGGAATTGTGCTTCTAAATGCAGCGTATAAAATATTCTTCAATATATTATGTCATCGTATGATGCCGTATGCAGAGCAAATAATAGGGCAATACCAGGCTAGTTTCAGAGGAGGTAAATCAAGAATTTATCAGATTTCAATCCTGAGACAAATTCTAGAGAAAACACTGGAATACGGTGTAGACACGCACCACATATATAGACTACAAGGCATCCTACGGCTCTGTAAATATAAGAGAATTTTTTAGAGCAATAAATGAACTAGGAGTACCAAATCAGTTGGTAAGTCTAATCAAACTAACCCTTAATAAAATTGAATGTAGACTATGAATCCAGGGGAACTCTCTGAAGGTTTTAAAACAAATAACGGGCTAAGTCTGGGAGACCTACTCTCCTGTATACTAATTAATCTAGCTCTGGAAAAAGTAATATGTACGCCACAAATCACAACTACCGGTTTAATATATAACAAGTATGTGCAAATCCTAGCATATGCTGATGATATCAATATTGTTGGGAGAACAAAAAACATAGCACGAGAGGCACTAAAGGAAGCGGCTACAAAAATGGGTTTAATAATAAACACCAATAAAACAAAATACATGAAAATAGGTACGCAACCATAAATACTAAGGTCACTTGTTATAGAAAACGACGTCATCGAAGCAGTTAACGAATTTGTATACCTGGGAACACTCGTCAATACTAAAAATGTCACTATCGCAGAGATAAACCGTAGAATTTTCACGACTAATAGATGCTATTTTGGGCTTAATCTCCTTTTTAAATCTACAATATCAAGAAATACAAAAGTAAAACTCTACAAAACAATAATACGCCCAGTCCTAACATATGGTTCAGAAACCTGGAGTTTAACAAAAAGCAATGATATTAGGATGTTTCGAAAGAAAAATACTAAGGCGAATTTATGAAGCGGTAAATGAAAATAGTGTCAGGAGAAAACGATACAACTTCGAACTCCATAAAATATACCAGGAACCAGATAACGTAAAACACAAGGACGTCTGAGGTGGGTAGGCCATGTAATGCGGATGGAGCAAACCGACCCAGCTAAAAAACGCTCCTTCATAGACCTATTAGTCAAAGAAGAAGAGGAAGACACAGAACAAGATTCTTAGATAACATATAAGAAATATGAAAATACGTGCTTGGCACGAAGACGATGGATAGGGACGACTGGAAAAAAATTTTTGGGGAGGCTAGGACCCACAGAGGGTTGTAAAGCGAAAATGATGAATAATATTGTCTTCTATTTTATTAAAGTTGTTTTAAAGCTATTTTCTTGTGTCATATTAATAAAATTTACTAGTTTTATTGGCAATAAGCCACAATTTTACTTTAAAAATGTTTATTTTGACGTTTATATTTCCGTAAATTGCATTATTTTTTTATCTAAAATAACATATTGTTACATCTTGTATAAATATTCATTTCGTAAAGTAGGTTATATTAAAAAGTAATAGGTAATACTAAAGGTAATATTTAGTTAAGAAGCTCAAATATCCAATACAGGAATATTTAAGTGACACAATGAACTATATTGGAATGACTCACTTAGTTCAGAGGATCAGAAGGTAAGAGAGACTTGGTTTTAACGTTAGAGTCTTGTTAAGCATAATAAATTATTTGATCTTGTATTTAGTAATAAACTACTGTCAGATATATAGGTATCTGAAAAACAATTTAAAATAACATTTTAAATGAGAAATGCATATTTAGCTGAGAGGAATACATTTTTGTTTTAACAAGATGGAGTACCTGCTCATAATGCCGAATTCGTTGGAAATTACTTAAACGAAAAAATTTCTAATTCGGTGGATTGGAACTTATGGCACTTGTTCACCAGAACTAAATCTTCCTAATTATTTTATTTGGCGAGTTTAAAAAAAAACAGTATTTGTAAAACTGGCTTTATTACTAAAAAAGAATAATTTCAAAGCATTCATCAAGAATTTAGTAAATTACCGTCTTTAATACTCTATTTGTTCAATATAAGGTTGAATGTTCGAATAATTAAACTTTGAGGGTATACAAGGCAACTATCGAACACGGTGATTAATTTAATCTTGCCCAAGTACTTTCGATCAATAGATCATCTTCAGGGGCATTTCGTCAATTGTGGCCTATCCGACATAGTAGAATGTCATAAATGTAAAATCTGGACATAACAATACAAAATACACTACACTAAGACAAACAAACACTTTAAAATTTATATGGAGAAGCTACATATTGTGAAGAAGCCGGAGACAGAATGGGCTCCAGAAGGATATAAATTTTAATATAAATTTTAAATCTCCATATAAATTTTAAAGTGTTTGTTTGTCTTAGTGTAGTGTATTTTGTATTGTTATGTCCAGATTTTACATTTATGACATTCTACTATGTCGGATAGGCCACAATTGACGAAATGCCCATGAAGATGATCTATTGATCGAAAGTACTTGGGCAAGATTAAATTAATCACCGTGTTCGATAGTTGCCTTGTATACCCTCAAAACTCTATTTGTTGTTATTCGGCTTATATGATCGTTCCATTCTACTTTTTTAATTCCTACCCAGTTCTTACTGTTCTCCATCTTGCATCTACGTCGTATATATGTACTTCTAGATCGGTCCCAAAATGTCTTACCATCAATTTTTCTTGATGTTTCTAACATCCATTTTGTCCTGTCTGTGTCGGGTCTTGTTTCTGCCGGGTATGTCATTATTGGTCCGATACTGTTTTGTAAATTCTGTTGAAAGGGGGATTATGTTACACTTTTTTAAGAGTTTTTTATGGTGTTATGTTTATTATTATTTAAATCAGATTGAAATATTTTTTTAGGTTCTTTGCATCCTTTTGTCACTGATTACGTGAGTTTTTCTTTTTCTTCCTATTAATTCGTATCTCTACCTCTTGTTTTTGGTTTTCTTAGTTTTTAAAATTTTGATGCTTTTAACGTCAAATTTATGCTTCCTCTTATTCTCTTGTTGACGAGCGCAGTGGTGTTACTCTTGTCGCATCAGTATTAATGAATTCTGGATTGAAGCCGTTGACTAGTTTGTCCAATATATTATATACCTTCACAGATAGTATATAGTATCTCGCAAACAACATGCGATTTTTTAAGTTTTGGGATTTTTGTTTTTAGTTTGGTGAAATATTTAAAATGTTTTCTTTATGAGCCACTGTTTTATTGCCTTTTGTCGTCACCAATTTAAGGACGAAGAGATAAAAGAAGAAAGGCATATCGTCGCCTCAAAGCAATAGTAGGATATGTAAAATAATGTAGTTTCGAGAAAAACGCATTTGAAAATTTTACGAAACTTCAGTAATTAATAACTGTTTTATATTAGAATGGATTTACGGGGAATTTTGTTTGAGTACCTAATTTTACATGTGTCAAATAACAATTTATATAAATTAAAAAAAAAAAAGGGAAAAATAATTGGAAAAAAAGTTAGTTGTCCTACTGTTGCCCTCAAAGATAATCTTTTTTAACGATATCCGTAAATTTCTGTTGTATAAACTTATATTGCCCTAAAATGTTGTTTAAAATTTTACACATTTCAATACAAAAAACAAAACAATTTTGTTGTTCAAACATAGTATCACATAAATAATAACATAAACATACTTATTTTCATAAGATAAGAAAAGATAATAAACAAAATAAAATGAAAAAATCATCAGAATCCAGATAACAACTCAGAATCCGTGTTATTTTTGTTCGCTAAATACACTAAATACTGACTTCTAGGTACATTTTTACTCTTTAACATAGGGATAAGAAAAACCTACCGGTTTTAACCGAAAACCGGTTTTTTTACTTCGAAATAACCGGTTTTATCGGTTGTTTTTTTGTACCGGTTATAACCGGTTTTTTATTTTTAAAATAAAAACCGGTTATTAGATTTTTACAGTGATTAGGATTAGGTTAGGTATTATTTTGGATCTCACCCAATCATAATTATTATTCTCAAGTAATTATTCCAAACAAACCTAAAATTCAATTTTTATTTTATTTTATAAATACAGAAGCAAACTGAAAGTGCAAGCTCACATCAGCCAGAAACAATTAAATTTTATTAAAGTATTTCGTTAAAAAAGTATTTGTAATCATAATATTTTTACATAAGAACTGATCTGGTATTTATGCATCATCTATTTTTCACACTTAACTCTTGACATTGAAAGTGGATGAGTGGCTTTTTCTGATTACCAAAAATAATGACTATGAATATCGAATTACCGATTACGAATACGAATCTCCAAGGATTTCCCTACGTTTTTAAAACGATTTATACCCATACCAGAAGTCGTAAGTGAGTTAAAATAATACATGATAATTTTTTTTGATGGTAGTAAAAATAAAAGATGAATTGCATTATCCAATTTATTTTTAAGTAAAATATTTATGTTGATATTATTTTCTTTAAATCCAATTTAAAAGAGTCTGGAAAATTTTTGTTGGGGAATTTTTTTCTCACAAAATACAAAAAATTGTGTTGTATTTACACTGATGTTCTTTCGATAGTACTAATTTTGATCATATTGATATCGAGTCGAATGTAGTATCGTAAACTAAAGTGCATTGTAAATGTAACTTTCTAATCTATTGGATTAAGAAAACCGAAAACCGGTTTTTGGAAAAACCGGTTTTTTTGGCCGGTTATAACTGCCAGGTTAAACCGTAAGCAAAAAAAAAACGGTATTACCGAAAACCGGTGTTTTTTCAAAAACCGCCATCCCTACTTTAACATACACCTTTTAACATCAATGTAATAGAACTATTGTTTAATATTACTGAAGATAAAATTGTGACCGCAAGCTGGATAGTATAAACAAAGACATAATCGCAACAATAAGTACATGACAACAGTAGGATACTTGCGAAAGATAACTTAGTGTTGCATTAATATTGATGACCAAAATGGGTAAACGACAAAATGTAATGGTATGATATGTATGTTGTCTTAGCTTAGTGTTGCATTATAAAATTTTGGGCTAAAATGAATTAAGCTACACAAGGATATGTAATATTAGAAAAAAAGTATATCACTTTTTATTTATCCTAGTGTTACACTCAACAGAAGAGTTTATTTCGAATCATTTGACATATCACAAACGTCATTTTTTTACATATCCTGCTGTTGCTTTGAGGCGACGATATGAAATTTTAAATCAGGAGGCTTTTACGAAATCAAACATACTAGTTAAAAGTACGAAGGGCGAAACCACTCAAACCAAGGGCGAAATTTTAAATCGGCGCTATTTCAAACGTAAATTAGTAATACTAGCACGATACTTATTTATCGTTAGTTACATGTATGGCCTAGAGAGTAAATCAAAGGATGAGCCAACATTTGTATAAAGTTGTATCTCAACATCAAAGAGATTGAGACCGAAAAAATCATTTTTCCTGATGGCGTATCGATTGGCTGTGAATAAAACAACTAATCAGACATCCACTTATTTGATGTTTGCAAATTAACCACTACCTAAATAGTTAAGGAATTACATACAAAGAAATCTGAAACTCAACTATTCAGTCAACTATAACTCTATCAAAAATAAAATATTAACTAGGCTACTTGTTAATAGTTATTTAGGTTCTTTTAACGCTTTAATACATTTTAACACTTATGTCTTGCAATAAATCATATAAGTACCAACTATTCGCCAACGTTTGTTGAAAACTTAATATATCAGTAAGATACTGCCACAGTGACAGTTTATCTAAGCATTGAGTTTCCAGGCAGATGCATTGGCGGACGTGGACCTAATATGTGAAAACCAATTTTGCTGAGTTGTAGATTTGCTACAGTATAGTAAAGTAGTAAGTATAGTAGTATCGTGAAAAAAGGGAATAGCCAAAAAATATATTGTCTTACTGTAAAAAATTAAATTTAAAATGTAAATCAGTCCACAGAGCACAGTTACAACCTTTACAGCATCTCCTTGTAGCGTTTTTTTTATTTAAAGTGTATAGAAAAATTTCTGTGGTACGTCCCTGTTGTTTTGGCCAAGAAATCAATCGATTTAATATAACTACGGAGAACTTAAATGTAAATATTTCAAGTTTTTTTGACTAGATTTCTAAAATGCGTAATAACACTGGATATATTTTTTGTCTGTGTTTAGATTCAAATATCGAACCTTTTGTTATAAGTCAGGTAAAACTCAACTTTAAAATACGCACGTATTTTGGTAATTTGTATTATGTAAATTTATGATGCCCCCTGATAAAAAAAAGGTTTTATTTGTTTTCTTCGTTTAAAAACGAAATAAACATGAATTCCCCTAATATTATAGTTGTTTTTCGTTATTGGACGAAGGTCAAAAAAAAAAGAATATTTGTTTGTTTAGGCAATAAAGGAACATTTAAAAGTTGGGTTTTTTTGTCGATACGAGCGAGGGGATATTGTTTTGGTTCTTGAGTTTGTGGGGACAGGTTAGCTGCAAGACGGAAGGGAAATTTTTGGCGAGTTTCTTGTAAAATGTAACGAAGCAAGTAGGTCTACATTTAAGTTCCAAGCAGGGCAGACGTGCTACAATGTAGAGTGGAAGAAAAGATTCGAATGGAGAAGACGTTTTGATTTGTCGGTAAAGAGACCGGCAAAATTGGTTGAGAATATTAGACTCTATGTAATATGTCAGTTTAGAAAAGAGTCACCACTATTTCTATTTTTTCTTTGGAGTACATTAGAAGATTTGTATAGATACCGTTTTGAAAAGTATTATATAGGATGTCCCTTTAGCTTCGTTGTCGTTTTTCTTGTTTGATACAACCCATCTACGTCAGATCGGCGTTCCAAATTATGGAGATGGTCTTCTTTTGTTCCTGAGTATGGAAATGGTTCCCCTTGTTCGAGAGTTTCGTCCTTGCAGTTTCAGTACCAGAGATGTAGCAAGTTTCAAAGTTTAAATGCGAAATATGTAAATTTTAAGGTAACAATTCAATATATTAATTTTTCAAAGTAAAGACATATTTTTTGGCTAAAGTAATAATTGCTTTCATTCTTTGTCATCAAAATTAAATGTGATACCTGACAGCAAGCTTAATTTGTTTTTTTGTTATGACAATTTTAATTTGATTATTATGTAGAAACGATATTTCATATATAAGGTTAAATTTATATGTTTTCATTAAAAGGGATCCTTAATTTTTTATAATCTAATTGGCCATAATATAGTAAACAAAGAACATGTAAGTTTTTGTTATTTGTATTATGTTATATGATATGTTTCTTTTATAATATGTATTTTTGATCTGTTTTGTTTGAGACAAAAATAAATGTTTAATTTGTTTCTCTGATCTGTTTTGAGTTTTATTTGAAAAAGATATTTTTTTCTATATTTTTTATGTTATACAATTATTTCCCTAGTTACAACTAGTGGTTGTAATAGGTATAATTGGGCACCTCAAGTGGCGCCCTATATTAAATTTCTTGAGGTGTTTCCGTTTATTTTCATTCTGTTTGTCCCAAGAGATTTGTATAAGTACCCCTTTATTTCTTTTCTTGTAGTTGCCCGAATCTAACCCCCAATATCTTTAACTTATCCACGACCCAGCTCTCCAACAACCAACTGAGTGTCGTATGCACTTGTTCCGATTATTTTGTTTGCCCAATCTTGTCCCCCATATTCTTACCCTGTGGTAAGCAAAATAGTCGTTACAATTTTGGCGCCCAACGTGGGGCTTGTCTTAGATTTGCGCCAATTGTACCTATTCGTTACAATTTTGGCGCTCCCAACGTGTGGCAATTTTTAGATTTTTGTTCCTTTTCCCGAAACCACAAATCTTTTTCAGTTTCCCCAGTTTCCTGCCATTTATATGAAACTTTTTTCCTTTTGAATAGTGCCCCAAAGTGTCTCACAAACAGTAGTGTATTTGTATTACAATGTATGTATTTTGTACCAACATTATGTATTGTTGTTTTTTCAGGTAATGTACTTATAGTGACATATGTATTGTTCTTCATATATGTATTGATAAATGAAAGCAAATATTTGAGTTGAATATTTAAATATGAGTTTTAATTGAACTATTGACATTGAAAAGAAATTAAAAACAGTAGCAAATTATACAGTTACTGTTACATTTATTTTTTTATTGATTTGACAAATCTTACAGAATAATCGGTTTTTGTAATTTTTTATTTGTTCGGTCAGTTTGAGTAAATGTGTGTTCGGTCAATTTTAAGGACTTTGTTTGAGCTGTGTAGTTGAGAAGTAGTAATATGCAATTTATCTTCTAATTAACCGTCTCTGAAGGTGTATTTAAATGCCAAGGGTTAATTAATGTTGTTGTACGAGGAGTAGTCATTGTGTTTCGACAAGTTTAGTCTCAGTAGTAGACTGTTTGTTTATTGTGTATCCTTTCTTGTTCTGAATGACCACAGGTGTAATATTTGTGATCAGGAGATGCTGTTTTAGTTTTGACTAGGAGCAGTCTCATTTAGTTTTAGGAACAAGAGTTGGTTTATTTTGGTGTTATTTAGTGTAGCTCACTCAAAGGTCAAGTTTTCAATATTATTAGTATTTTGTCTTTCCTTGTATGTACGGTTTATATTGTTTGTTAGTGTCCATGTTGTCCCATGTTGTTTGAAACCATTTTTTTAGTCCTTGTTAGTGGAAGTGTGAACTTTTAGGAGACAGGTTATAGACCTCATTTTTATTTACCAACTGATTACTAAGTCAAGAGCAGAAGTTGCAGCAAACTGATTGAGTTTTGGATTTCAGTACGCGGGAGTGCAAGTGAGACTTACTATCAGGTGATAAATGGAAACGGTTGTTTCTTAAATTTATCATATTTTATACTAGTTGTTGAGGTTGATTTCAGTTATTTTGTGTGTTTGCTTTCAACCAATTTTTGAAAAATGAAGTCTACCCAGGTTAATCATTTGAAATCAGGAGAGTTATCTTATGAGCTTTTCATAAGAGGTAAAAATGTCCCAAATAAGACAGTTGATGATAAGAGAAAGATGTTAAGAGCTGTGTTCGCCAAGGAGGCCACTTTGTCTTCAAGTTTAGTCGATTTGGTTAATAATGTAGTAGATCCTAAGGAAGAGTTGAATGAGATCATGTTGATTATAAAAGATTTATATAGTATTGCTCAATCAATGAATGCAGAGTCAAACAAAGCTGATTTTGCTAGATTTGAGACAAGGTCTACACATTTAGATACCAGATTAGAAAATTTCCCTATGAATGATGTTGAGGAAGATGTATTAAAGTTTGTTGAAGTGTGTAAAGATGATTTGTTAGTGTTGAAGGGTAATGTGTTAGAAAAAGAGGAAATGTTTGATGATATAGTAAAACCATCCACTAGTAGCCCAGTTTCAGTCCCTGTAGTTCCCAGTTGTACAGTCCCAGCCCCAATAATACAGGTTTCAACTCCTGTCATTATTTCTGATTTACATATCAAGTTTAATGGTGAGAGTAAAGCCCTTCCCACATTTTTAGAAAAAATTAGAGATTCTGCTAGGTCTCGGAATATTTCCGAAGACATCCTGTTTCGCTCAGCCATTGAGTTATTTGAAGGTAATGCTGCTATTTGGTATAGGAGTGTTAGAGATAAAATTAATAGTTGGGATGAGTTGGTAGCCCTACTCAAATCTGCTTTTTTGCATCCAGATTATAATGATAATCTCTTTGATGAAATTAAAAATAGAAAGCAAAAAAGGAATGAATCCATAACCATTTATTCAGCAGTGATGGAAAACCTTTTTAAACGTTTGGAAACATATCCTAGTGAAGCCCAAAAAGTAAAAATAATGAGGAAAAATATTTTAGTGGACTACATTCCACTGATAGCCCTTCAAGATTTTGCTACAGTAGAAATGTTAGTAGCAACTATAAAACGTTTAGAGCAGAATGTCCTGCCCTTGTTGCAGACTACTAAAGGTCTTGCAGGTATTTCGATTGATGATTCAGAAAAGCCCAAAGAACAAGTTCATGTGGTGAATAATCAAACCAAGCAAGATAGAAGTGGAGTAGGTGACAGACAGGACAGAGAAAATTTTTCTAGGAGACCCAATCCCAAATTTAAGTATGAAAATAATAGACCCAGTCCGCCAGAGAATACTGAAATCAGAAATCCGTCTTTTTCGTCCCCACCTCCAATGATGCAATCTTTTTCGTCCCCACCTCCATTAATGCAGTCAGTCCCTTATCAAGCTCCAAGAAATCCGAAAAAGATTATTTGTTTCAATTGTAATAGACCAGGTCATATTTCCCGTGACTGTAGAAGCAAGTCAGTATCTTGTTGGCGTTGTGGTCATAAAGGTGTGATCACATCTTCTTGTCCTAAGTGTTGTATTTCGAATAGGTCTAAGTCCAATAGACCTTACAGGTCATCAGTGAACCCAATTTTTGAAAAGAAAGATTTTGATAGTCGTCCCCATGTTAGTTGTTTAGAAGTTGATGTAGATAGAATAGACCCTTGGTTCGATAATTTGAGATCAAAGATAATCCGATCCCCCTTGATTTTCCACAGTGGAAGGTAGAGAATGATTTTGTTTATAAGTTTGCCCCTACCAAAAATTCTTTTAAGACTAATGATGTAGAGTGGAAAATTCTTGTGCCCAAACCACAGAGGTTTGAAGTTATGAAGTCTTGTCATGAGCCACCTACGTGTGCTCACTTTGGATTTTTCAAAACTTTGTCCCGTATTCAGGAAAGATATTATTGGCCCCAGATGCGTGTTGATGTGCTTAAGTTTGTCAGGTCATGTAAAGTTTGTGGTGCTCAGAAGACACCAAATTATGCTCCATTAGGTAAAATGGGTAAGCAGAGAGAGGCCAAGTTTCCTTGGCAAATAGTTGCAATAGATCTGATAGGTCCCTTTGTTCGTTCAAAGAAAGGTTATACGTGGTTATTAGTAGTTGCTGATTGGTTTAGTAAATATACTTTAGTCCAACCTTTGAGAAAGGCCACGGCTAAGAATATTGTTGAGTTTTTGGAAAATGATGTTTTCCTAATGTTTGGTGTTCCTCAATATGTGATTTGTGATAATGCCTCAAATCTGAACAATCCTCTCTTAATTGAGCTCTGTAATAGGTATAACGTTCAGAAAGTATGGTTTAGCCCAGTATATGCACCTCAGTGTAATTTTGTAGAGAGGAACAATAGAACCATTGGTACAGCAATACGTATGTATGTTAAAGACCACGTAGATTGGGATAAGAATTTAGCAAAGATCAGACAAGCTATTAACACTGCAAAGCATGAAGTGACTGGATATACTCCAGCTTTCCTGAATTATGGCCGTCATGTTCCTTTAAGAGGAAACTATTATGGTGTTGATCATAAGGATCAACAGAATCAAGATATCGAGATAATTCCAGGTGACCGTAATATGTATGCTTCAGAAGTCAAAGGTTTAGATAAAGTTTTTGAAAAGGTTAAGGCTAATCTTCGAAAAGGATATGAACGTAACGCTAGGAGTTACAACTTACGTAGAAGAGAAGTCCAATTTCAAGTGGGTGATAGAGTTTGGAAAAGAAATAGGGTTTTGTCTTGTGCTGTCAACAAGTTTATGTCCAAACTAGCACCGAAGTATATTAAAGCAACTATCAAGGAAAAATTGTCACCACTGGTTTATCGTTTGTCAGATTTAAATGGTTCAGATCTTGGTAAGTGGCACATTAATGATTTAAAGCCTTTTGTATCAGATGAGGACAATATGTCATCTTTAAGTAATTAGTTCATCCTATCCCATGTCTATATATTTGAGTTTGTATGTTGATTTGATTTCATCCTTTTGGAATATTGATTCGCTTTTCATAATTTTAGTTCAGGTAATCTATTTTGATTGAGAGACACATGTGAGAATCACATTTTGTCATATGTGGGTATATAGATTTAGGGTCTATATCCTAATTTTTTGTGGAACCGTTGCCGAATTCCCTGTCTCGCTAGGCGTATAGTGGAGATAGTAGACGCCTATCTGTTAAGTGTAGAGCAATTTTTTTTGGATTTGTGTATAGCACTTGGTTTAGGTAACGAGGTGTCATGGCTATGCCTGCCCGACAAATCACTTGTGTTACTGCTTTGAATGTCAGCGAGGTTCACTGCAGGGCATAAGGTTAGCTTCCCCCAAGGCATAGAAACTCATGTCACCTACAGTTCATTTTAGAGTCAAACATTTCAGTCTACTCGACTTTAAAGAGTCTGGCGATCGATGGCACGCTAGCCCATTCTTTGTAACTAACTTTGTTTTTGTTGTTTAATCCCATGCTAGCCATCATCTAAAAGATATTATTAAGAAGTTTCGACTCAGTTAAGAGGTCATCTTCTGATTTGGTTTTTGTTGTTTTGCCTCTATCAAAAACTGGATAAAAATTATCCGAGTTTTTTCTTTTAAGAAGGGGCATTGTAGCGTTTTTGTTATTTAAAGTGTATAGAAAAGTTTCTGTGGTACGTCCCTGTTGTTTTGGCCAAGAAATCGATCGATTTAATATAACTACGGAGAACTTAAATGTAAATATTTCAAGTTTTTTTGACTAGATTTCTAAAATGCGTAATAACACTGGATATATTTTTTGTCTGTGTTTAGATTCAAATATCGAACCTTTTGTTATAAGTCAGGTAAAACTCAACTTTAAAATACGCACGTATTTTGTTAATTTGTATTATGTAAATTTATGATGCCCCTGATAAAAAAAAGGTTTTATTTGTTTTCTTCGTTTAAAAACGAAACAAACATGAATTCCCCTAATATAGTTGTTTTTCGTTATTGGACGAAGGTCAAAAAAAAGAATATTTGTTTGTTTAGGCAATAAAGGAACATTTAAAAGTTGGGTTTTTTTGTCGATACGAGCGAGGGGATATTGTTTTGGTTCTTGAGTTTGTGGGGACAGGTTAGCTGCAAGACGGAAGGGAAATTTTTGGCGAGTTTCTTGTAAAATGTAACGAAGCAAGGGAGTCTACATTTAAGTTCCAAGCAGGGCAGACGTGCTACAATGTAGAGTGGAAGAAAAGATTCGAATGGAGAAGACGTTTTGATTTGTCGGTAAAGAGACCGGCAAAATTGGTTGAGAATATTAGACTCTATGTAATATGTCAGTTTAGAAAAGAGTCACCACTATTTCTATTTTTTTCTTTGGAGTACATTAGAAGATTTGTATAGATACCGTTTTGAAAAGTATTATATAGAATGTCCCTTTAGCTTCGTTGTCGTTTTTCTTGTTTGATACAACCCATCTACGTCAGATCGGCGTTCCAAATTATGGAGATGGTCTTCTTTTGTTCCTGAGTATGGAAATGGTTCCCCTTGTTCGAGAGTTTCGTCCTTGCAGTTTCAGTACCAGAGATGTAGCAAGTTTCAAAGTTTAAATGCGAAATATGTAAATTTTAAGGTAACAATTCAATATATTAATTTTTCAAAGTAAAGACATATTTTTTGGCTAAAGTAATAATTGCTTTTATTCTTTGTCATCAAAATTAAATGTGATACCTGACAGCAAGCTTAATTTGTTTTTTTGTTATGACAATTTTAATTTGATTATTATGTAGAAACGATATTTCATATATAAGGTTAAATTTATATGTTTTCATTAAAAGGGATCCTTAATTTTTTATAATCTAATTGGTCATAATATAGTAAACAAAGAACATGTAAGTTTTTGTTATTTGTATTATGTTATATGATATGTTTCTTTTATAATATGTATTTTTGATCTGTTTTGTTTGAGATAAAAATAAATGTTTAATTTGTTTCTCTGATCTGTTTTGAGTTTTATTTGAAAAAGATATTTTTTTCTATATTTTTTATGTTATACAATTATTTCCCTAGTTACAACTAGTGGTTGTAATAGGTATAATTGGGCACCTCAAGTGGCGCCCTATATTAAATTTCTTGAGGTGTTTCCGTTTATTTTCATTCTGTTTGTCCCAAGAGATTTGTATAAGTACCCCTTTATTTCTTTTCTTGTAGTTGCCCGAATCTAACCCCCAATATCTTTAACTTATCCACGACCCAGCTCTCCAACAACCAACTGGTATGCACGTTGTCGTATGCACTTGTTCCGATTATTTTGTTTGCCCAATCTTGTCCCCCATATTCTTACCCTGTGGTAAGCAAAATAGTCGTTACATCCTAATAATAATATGTGGTGCAGTTGAACGCGAAGCACCAAGAAATACTACGAGGAAACAGTCTTTGTTGAACCTCCAGTAAAAAAAATAGAAAACACCTTTTAAAAAAGATTTTTAATCTTGAGGAATTTTAAGTTCTAAAGGATTTCTTTGTACAAAGAAATAAAAAGGTTGGTCTTAGTTAAAATGGAGAAATCAGTACAAAAAAAAATAAGTAAAGACATTCTTTACCAAAAATTATTTTCTCATATAGTCGGTTCATTGTTTAATAAATGCAAAATTTCACAAGTAGTGACTGCTTCTATTTTAAACGTTTTGATTTTGCCTAAAATTGCTCTTTAATTTGTGTATCTTCTATTATAATGTATTTACTCTACTTAGAGCCTTTCTATAATGTATACACTAGTGGCCAAAATTCTGGAAACTTTACAACAATTATCGTTTTTTTAGGAAGACTCGTCTCATGATCATGATTTATATAGTTTACCATTACAATTACATTTTTATTATATTGTTTTATATTCCTGCATAATATTTTTTATATTTCTCACTCTTTTTTAATAACATCATTATTTAATAAAATATGGAACCAGATTTAAGCGAAACGCCGAAAATCCGAGATTTGTGAATGGCAACATTGGCAATACTGTATTGCGACAGGGTTTTGCTAGTCAGTGAACAACCAAAATGGAAGCGGTTAGGTGGCATTTAATACAGTTTCGTGCGGCTTCCAGTGTTTATTAGTGACATCAGGTAGTTGTTACTAAGGTGATATTGTTTAATTGTCGGAGAGAAATTCAGCGTCGATTCAACGAAAATGGCAACCAGGAACCCAAAACGTGTTGACTGGTCGCCAGGAACGAGAGCCAAAGCAATTATCCATTGAGAAGATACTTATCAAGAAATAGCAAACAAATTGGGTGGTGGCGCCACAAAATCAGGTGTGATGATAGTTTGTAAACGTGGAACGACACAATCAGCAAAAATATCGGGCAGAAAACCCAAAGTTAGTCACTATGATGTGCGTAGAGTATTCTGAGTTTCTTTAGAAGATCGTCTCAGATCCGCAGAAGATATTAACGGTATTGTCAAATCAACTGTATTATAAATAGCGGACCGCACAATCAGAAAAATGTTGTGTGAAAATGGATTGCGAGCACGAATTCCTAGAAATTAGCCGTTCCTGAACAAAAAACAGAGGCAAAAACTCATTAATTGGGCTTTGGTACACAGAGGGTGGAAAGAAGAACAATGGAGTAAAGTAATTTAAAGTGATGAAACCACAATCTTGATCTTTAGGAGTGACGGAGTGAAGTTTGTTCGCCGCCGACCAGGAGAAGACTTTTTGCCCCAGTGTACTACGGTCACTATGAAGCATCCTGTGAGTGTCATGGTATGGACTTGCATGACTACTAATGGAGTTGGACGTTTAGCAGTAAGAGAGGGCAATATTAATGCAAAAAAATATCAGGAAGAGATACTGCAAGCCAAACTGCTACCGACTATCAGAGATTTGTCCGAAGGGGATGCCCAACAATGCATCTTCCAGCAGGTTGGAGCGCCTTGTCATACGGCTAAGATTTCCATAAAATGGTTGAGAAACCATGATGTTACTGTTCTGCCTTGGCCTGGAAATAGTCCCGATCTAAATCCAATAGAAAATTTATGGTCAAGGCTGAAAGTCTTAGTATCACGCCGAAACCCAAGCAACAAGAGAGAACTGATAGAAGCCATTATTCAAAACTGGTTTAGAGTTATTACACCAACAGATTTGGCGCGTCTCTTCTACTTCATGCCTCGCAGAATTGAGTCTGTCCTAAAAAATAAAGGTTATCTTACCAAATACTAATTTTGTTAATAATTTTCATTGTACCATTTTTTTTAAATATATAATCTACTACTAGGTAACGGCTGATGTTTTATTTATTTTTAAATTTTTAGAGGATTTTCCCCTTTAAAATAGATGTTTAATATTAAGTAGAAGCATAAAACGACGTAATAAAATTATAGATAAACTTATAAATAACATAAGTATTGTGAAAAAGAGGAACGCTAATAACAAAACTAAAATTTTTGAAAAGTTTCCAGAATTTTACCCACTAATATACACTTTTAAAGCTATTTTCTGTTCGAGCTGAAATTTACTATTTAAAGATTGTGCAAATTAACAGGTTAAATAGCTTGTCATCAATATATGTACTATAAGAAACGAAAGACTCAGTTTTAGACTTTTTAAGAACCCTGGCAACATTGGACAGACGCAACGTGCAATGTTTTTGCCGGTACCAACATTAATAACAACATTCAAAAAATATTTTTTTTTGTAATAGAAAAAATTGATTTAGCTTTTAACTAAAATGATAATAATAATATAAAATCTCTTTTTTACTACTACTACTTTTTTACCTTTGAACTTGGCGCAGCCCAGAGCCTTTGGAGTATTTATACATGCATTAATGCACCCCGTTCCAATAAAATGTAACAATCATTCCAATAAATTATCACTGAACTTTTAACAGTATATTAAGCAGTACTCTTATCGGACTCAACACACAACTCAATTACAAAGATGTATTTTACATGTAATCTAATATTAGGTAATAGTTTTGCCTTTTTCCTAAATTTCATTGTACATTTATATTAAAAAACTTTTTAGATACTTGAGTTACCACCCTGGATTATACAATATGCTTACAAAATATAGAAGAAATATATATGTATACTGGTATTTCATAGTATTAAGAGCTTTTTAGTATTAAGTTGTAACTAACTATACATGGAATGGTACTGTGTAAATTTTAATTGTGAATGTGAATGGAATGGTAAATTTTATTACAAACCATTTTTTAAAACCTCGTTGTTGGCTGTGAGTTTTCTAATTCCTAGTCTCGATAAAAACTTGCTTGACCTTCTGTCGGGCGCCGCTTTTCAAATTGGTACAACACAAATAATGTTTTCTGCAAGTATGTGCCACGTAAACAGTCGGGAATTTCTTTCATCGCTAGCTTTATAGCTCACATTATTCTACAGAACCTAATATGCCATGCTCATTATTGTAAGCTTCTGCTACCTTTTCTTTTCTTATTCAGAATTACATAATTATACTTACACTTCCTTCATAAACATTATACTGATTTACTGCGCCTGGTTGGAGATTTTTTTGTAAGTTAACAAATTTATATTTGCTTTAGGTCTGAAATATGCTCATGGCAATTTGTAGTAAAAAATATAACTTGGAGAATCCTTAAAATGTGAAAGAACTACAAAGATTGATGTTTGTCGACGACAAAGGTAATTTATAGGACGATTTTAATGATGACGGGGATACAGAAGTCGTACCTCGTGACGGTGATTCAGATACCGAGAAACAAGCTAGTGACAATGATGATTACGATGGATTTAACGCACATAATAACAACTTCTTTTTGGGAAAGGGAAAAGTCAAGAAAAGAAGCTCTTACAAGAAACAAAATAGAATAAAAAGCTCCCATCACAAAAACTTATATCAAAACAACATAATCTTTTTCGCAAGTTACCAGGTGTAATAGGTGCTGCAAGAATAGCAAAAATCCCTTTGGAATGCTGCATTATGGATGACAAAACATATAGATACTGTTAAACTAAAAGCATTTAGAGGTCTATTATACTTTGCTGATGTTCACAGAAGTAACACATAGAGTGTGGGAGACCTGTGGGGACACGACTGGAATGATATTAAAAAAATTCCAACTGATCATGAACATGAAAAGAGTTAAGTTCAATATGCGTTGTATGCGATTTGATGGTCGCACTATGAAAAATGAAAGAAGAAAATCGACAAAATTGCAGCAATTGTGTCCTAAACTATAGTTTAGGACACACTACTCTTCCCATTGATGAGAAATTGGAGCGCTTTCGTGGACGATGAGGTTTTGTGCAATACATACCGAATAAACCTAATAAATATGATGAGAAATTCTACGAAGATAGTAATAAACTAAGTTGTTGTTAAATGAGAATGAGATGAGAAACGTACTTTGCAGTCATGATCTTAGCATTGACCTTAGAGTTCGTATAATATCTTGCTACATCTTTCCTGTCCTGCTGTATGAAGTAGAAGCGTGGACCCTAACTGAGGCTATGCTTATACGCTTGACAGCCTTTGAGATGTGGGTATACAGACGACTACTGAAAATAAGCTGGGTCGACAGAGTTAGAAGTGAGGAGGTCCTTAGACGGCTGAGCCAAACAACACAACTGGTCAATATAATAAAGAAACGCAAGCTGGAATACTTCGGTCATATTATGAGACACCCTGAAAAATATGATCTTTTACATCTGATCATTCAGGGAAAGATCCAAGGTAATCGTGGTCCTGATAGAAGAAGAACATCATGGCTGAAAAATCTAAGGCAATGGTATGGAAAATCAACTACATTGTTATTTAGGTCAGCTGTCAATAAAGTCACGATAGCGAATATGGTAGCCAACATGATATCCAACGATCGATAACGGTCATGGAACTAGAAGAAGAAGTTGTTGTTATTTACAATAAGAGGCGTAAACAACCGCGTAATCAATTAGATACACCGCGCTCATTTCTTTTGCTTTGAAAATCGCGCCTGACGGAAGGTTAAATAAGTATGAATAAACTTATGTTTACTGTTTAGTTACTTTACCATTACTTAACAAATCTAAATGTAAAAAATTTGTACATAAATTTTTTAATTACAACTATATTTCGGTCATCGTAGTGTTGCTTCACATTGTCTTCTTGTATTATTTAAAATAATGACTTCATAATATATTGACATAGAATTTCTAATATTAAAGTTGTTCTTATTATTTTTGAAAGCCGTGGACTACGTAACCACCCTTTTTTAAATTTGTTAATTAGATTTTTTAATACTTATAAATATTTTTGTTAACTTAACTTAATTTTAACTAAAAAAACCAAAAAAAAACCTTCATACATTCTTCAAGTAAAAATGAACCCGAAATGCATCTTTATAGTTGGCATCACTGTGTAAACTCCACCCATGTTTTCATTTCTTGCTTTTTGTACTTTTATGTCGACAGGCGTGCTTGTACTAATAAAATTTGTTCTTTGTCGGTTCCAAGGGTGATTTACGAAAATGGATAGCCTTATTTTTATTTATCTTCGCCATTCATTTTTTTGTAGCCGCAGAGTTTCTATTACTCGTTAAAAATATTGTTCGGGCGCTAGCGGTAGAATTCTAAAAAATGGTTGATCATTTTTAACCGGTTTCATAACTGAACCGGCGGAGTTTAATAGAATTTTTATATTTTCTTTATTTCAGATTTAAAAAACTTTACTTGTTATTATTTAGTATATACTTGGATAAACATTTTCAATTTGCGTCATTGTTATAATTTGTTTAATTACTGATAAATTTAAAATAGTGGCCACAGTAGCGCAGAATAATAACTAACCGAGTAAACACTTCCTAAGTCACAGATTTCAATTTAGCCTGGCATAGAAATTTTTTAAACTGGGAAAAATTTTCATGTTTGGATCTATTAGCTCTTTTTAAAGATAATGAAGCCAACCGACATTCATTAAAAGGCATTTACTCCATATACAAGCAATAAACAAAAAGATTATTCCATGTATAGCATTGTGCGGTATCCGCGATAATTAAAAAATAAAAAATTGATGTTTGAACAGAGCACTCGTTTGGGAATATATACATTTTCTGACAAGTGGTGAATGTTATAATTGAAAACTGAGGGTATGTTTCCCAAAAAAATGTATAAAAAGCATAGTGTTACTGTGAGTATATAGTAATAACTAGTAAAAACATTATACAGCGCGCACTCTACCATAAGAAAGACACATACCAAACTACAGAAGACAAATTCAGTTAGGGATTACTTAGACATTACTCTTCATTGCTGTTTTTAAACTAACTAAATTCATTTATTTATGTATTAAGCGTTACAATCCCTAGAAATTATAACTAATGCTATGGAGTTCAAAACCTTATTCTTGCGTGAGCTTGAATATTCCTCAATGTCCATCTATAGCTTGATGTGTGTCTTTAAAGCTGTCGTGAGACTTTTTTTTATCTTTTCTAGACTTTGCACTGAATTTGTCTTTGTCTTTAACATTCATTGTTCTTAGATCATCTTTCCTTTATCTTTTCTAGACTTTGCACTGAATTTTTCTTTATATTGTTCTGGAGTATTTTCTTGTGGCATTGTAAATTAATTACTATTTAACTGGGAATAAGCCACAATTAAAGATAAAAATACGTTTATTGACGTTTCAATTTCCACTTCGGATATCGTTCTCAAAATACAAACGTTTGTACCGAACCGTATCCCTCTTGATAATGGCTCCGAAACGTCGAGCATTAAATTCTCAACGCGGTTCTTCCCGAGAACCTAGTGATATATATATATATATATATATATATATATATATATATATATATATATATATATATTTATATATATATATATATATATATATATATATATATATATATATATATATATATATATATATATATATATATAGAAGAATTATTTCGCGCAGCAGCCGACAGAGAAAGGTTTCAGGAAATTGTAAACATGATGACGGCCAACGTCTGAATACGGACACGGCACCCAAAGAAGAAGAAGATATATATATATATATATATATATATAATATATATATATATTTATATAGTTCTCCTTCATTCTTATTTATATTCTGGCATTTGTTTTCATTCTTCTTTCTCCACCTTTCGTTACATTGGGGCAAAGTGTTGTTCTTTTCTTTTAAACTTTAGATCCAACTTTTAAACTTTATAAGCAACCTAAAGTTGGTTCTCATCAGGTTACGATTTATTTCATATGTTTTTCGCCTTTTTTCCTCTTCCAGTTTTCCCTATTGTTACTTTCAAGTAGCTAAGAACTATTACAGTTTTAAATTTATGATTCTGTATTATTAGATATTTCTGAGTTGTGGTGTCATTCTTTTCTACCGTCATGTTTATGTTGGTTTATCTTTAACCCTATGTTCTTTGCTTCCTTATATCATTTTTTAATTGCTCTTATATCTTTTAATCTAATTGCACCTATGTTTTAAATATATTTTATATCTTTAAATATCTAGGCATTACATTATCTATCTACTAAAAGTTTGGAAGATCAAGTGAATAAAGCAAACAGAGCCACAGGTTTCCTAAATGACACAATATGAAGAAATAAAAATATCCTGAAAGAAGTGAAAGGCAGAATTTACAAAACAGTAATTAGAGCATTTATGACTACGCGGCAGAAACACCACCTGATACAGAGAGGATAAAAAGGAAACAGCAGAGATAAAAACACTTTATAAATTAATGGTAAAACACCATGGAACAGAGCTATAAGTAAAGATATACGACGTTAATGCAAGGTGGACAGCATCAAGGACAGGGTAAAAAATAGAAAAGTAGAATGGAACGATTATATAATCCGAATGACAACCAATATAGTAGTAGAAGTGGCAAAGGACATTTTCCCAATACAAAAACGATCAGTACGAAGGCCACGAAAACGATGACACGGCAACTTACTGAAAGTAAATTGAAAAACAGAAAGTGTTAAGTCTACATGAAAAGAAAAAGAAATGTCATATTTGTCTTCATGTGATGACTAGATCATCCCTACATTCTATTACATGAAGCTATGTTTTTGTTTACGAAATTGTGCACATTTTACCTTATGGCAGTATACTTGCTAATCAATAGTAAAAATATTGGATGTAGTAGTTTTAGTATTCTATAGGTATTGGGGCAGCTACATCAATTGTTTTCTAAAGCAATTAATCTAGATTTTAATGTTTCGTTTCATAATCTTATTTTTTTAAATGACATCTGTAGAAAAAATCAAGTGGAATTAAACCTGTTGAACTGGCAAGTAATTCGATCGCACATCTTCGTCAATCCAACGAATAGCAAAAATGTTCATCTTATGTGTAATCATAAATAAATCTGCAATAAAGAGTGGGGGTTATTATTTAAGATTTTATAGCGACCACCTAAGGGGTAGGACATTGCTCGTGTTTGGAGTCATTCCATATATTTTGGAAAACTATTTAACACGTTTTTTTGGATATTTATTTGGAATTGTATTTCTCCAAATATTAGACCATTTATCAGATTATAGATTAGCTTTTTCAGATTATACCGCTATCTATCAAAAATTTTAAATAAAATTGACCCCTTATCAGGGCGTCGTAATACTCAAAATATTGTTAGCTTGCTGTTTCCATTGACTGCAATCATCCGCCCGATGGGCGGCTACATGTAGCGACTTATCCACCAGAGTTTTTATTTGGTCTGCCTATCGAGTTGAAGACCTCCCTCTTAGTCTTTGGCCTTCTACCTTTCCTTTTTCAACCTATATTCCATAGTTTCCGTTGTTCTCGTTAAGTGACGGAAATATTTTAGACATGGTCGGTTTACTTATTTTAATAAGCTATTATTTACATGCAGCAGACGAGTAGAATTTTTCTGTAGACCCACATTTAGAAGGCTTCGATCTTACTACTGATTTTTTTAAAAGTTCATGTTTTAGCTAAGTTTGTAGCAATTGAAAAAATAAGAGCATAGACCAATCTAAGCTTGGTATTCCTTGTTATTGTTTTATCTTCTTCATATTTAAATTAATTAAGCTGTTGCGGTTTAGACCACTCCTAATCTGCACTTGATTTTGAAGGGGATATTTAAATTGTTGGCTATCAGGGAGTCTAAGTAAACATGTTTGTCTAATACTTTGAAATTTGCCACTTTGTGTATTTGCAGTAGATTATTATTTGCCCTGTCTCCGATCAGCAGTATTTCATTATAATCTTTGGTTTTTTTATGTAAACTCCAAAAAGTTTATATGTTCACTACTTTGGTGATTAAGTGAAATTGTTATCCTGGTTAATAAGCTAATTTATGCGAATATTTTTAATTAGATAGTAAGTTGTTATACCGATATTATCTTGGCATTTATGCTATAACTGGGGTAGTGTCAAAATATTTTTGCTATTTAAATTCACCTTTTAGCTTTATATAATTATAAGTAATTATAAAGTATAAGTTTTATCTAATTTTAGGAATATTTTGTTTATATGTGATTTGTCTAAATTTACATTTTTGATTTTTAATATTTGTTTTATTTAATTTATATTAATGTTGCTATTGTATTAAACTTATATAATAGTATATTACTTTATGAGGCGGAGAAGCATGACTTTTCTTGACGCGCCCGATATTAGAGGGCAAGTCGAGAAAAGTCGCTGCTTTGCCGAATAAAGTATACTATTTTTTCTTCAAACACAGCAATTTTTAACCATACAATTCATACGCTATTTTTACTCGAAATTAACTATGACCACTATCAAAGTCGTCTAGATGTTAGAAATTAAAATAATTAAGTCGTCGGTGGGATTTTCGTCTCCCTGGTTACAGTTTGACAGTTGAAATCGTAGGCTTCCACGGCCAGAGTCAGAATTATAGTTTATTCGTCTTCCGGGTTTGGACCGTGTCATTTGTGAGTGACCCAAAAGTGGGTTCATCTCAAACTTGATGATGAACCCACTTTTGGGTCACTCACAAATGACACGGTCCAAACCGGAAGACGAATAAACTATAAGTTTGACAGTTGTTTGCAATTATTAAAGACAGCTTATTGTTGTTGCAGCCGCAAGCGCAAATTTAGTGCGAAAATGGAAAACCTAAACCAAATTGAGTCCGCGGCTAATGATGCAGTAGCACGTTTGGGGCCTTTCAAGTCCGGAATAAAGTATCGGTTAGCGTACAAGCACTTCCAAGAGTGGCGCGATACAAGAGGAGTACGGCAAGTTACCGAAGACGTTTTACTGGCATATTTTAATATAATAGAACATGAAAATAAATGGAAATCTTCTACAATGTGGTCACGATACTCTATGATAAAATCCGAGTTAGCTATTAGAAAAAATGTGGATATAAGCAAGTTTTTAAAGTTACGTGTCTTTCTGAAAAAAAAACAAGCGAAGGATATACTGCAAAGAAGTCTAAAGTTTTTACTAAAGACGAGATTGATAAATTTTTGTTTGAAGCGCCAGATAAGTTGTATTTAGGATTAAAGGTAAAAAAATTATATTGCAAAGCATGTAGTATACTCTACTAAATTATAAAAATATTTCAGATTGTTTTGTTAATTGGGGTTACCGGCGCCTATCGATGCGACGAAATGGTAAAAATGAAGACTGTGGACATTGAGGATAAAGAAAATGTAATAGTTATCAAAATTCCAGACAGTAAAAGACGACAAATTAGATCTCTTACGATAATTGGTCAAAACTACATTAAACTGTATAAAAAGTATGCATCACTGCGGCCTGAAAATTTCTCAGAAAACCGATTTTTTATTAAGTACCAAAATGGAAAGTGTTACCGAAGCATCATGGGAATGCATTCGATCAGCGCAGTAGCCCAAAAAGTAGCTAGTTATTTGAATTTAAACGATGCAAACGACGAACTTCAGCAACACTTTTAATTGATGGAGGCGGAAATCTAGAATGCCTCAAACGACATGGGGGCTGGAAATCAAGCACGGTTTCCGAAGGATATATAGAGGATTTAATAAGAAATAAGAACGATAATGCTCAAAAAATTTTAAACCCTTATGATTCGCCAACATCGGGAATGATTGCTGAAAGTTGTTCTCGATCATCAGTATCATCAACAATTACCAATGCGTATCAAGAGTCGGGAACATTTTTGCACGGTTTCAATTTTAAAAATGCCTCATTAACTAATTGTACTTTTAATATTACTATAAATAAAAATGATGTTGAATTGTTGATAATGACATTTGTATTGTTGCTTTGTGGCATGTTTCATATTGTTGCCATGACAACATTTTTCCCTCCGCCGTAAAAAAATGGGGAAAAAAACTGCTGCCGGCGGAGACATCAAACTTTGACAGGATCAAGTTAGATAAGTAATGTCATCATTATTTGACGTTTGAAGAAAAAAGGAAGTAACATCTAGACGACTTTGATAGTTGTCACAGTTAATTTCGAGTAAAAATAGCGTATGAATTGTACTATTTATGGTTGAAAATTGCTACGTTTGAAGAAAAAATAGTATACTTTATTCGCAAAAAAGCGACTTTTCTTGACTTGAACGCGTCAAGAAAAGTCATGCTTCTCCGCCTCATAAAATAATATACTATTACCTGACTAAACATTTAACGAAACAAAAATTGTTAATGTGTAGCAATTACTTCTTTCTGTCTGGAAGAAATGTGTCAAACCGTATTATTTCCCACAAAAGTGACTGCAGAATTAAAAAACCATCTTGTGCTTTAGCAGAGCATGTAATCGACAAACACCATATTATGGATTTTCATAACATTAAAGTTTTATGTAATAAAAGTAATAAATTCAAAGTGACTTTTTTAGAAATAGTTTGTATTAGCAGAAGTGATAATAATTTAAAAAAAGATCTGAAATTCAAAATCTAAGCAAAATTTATAATTATATTATTTCTCCATAGTTTATTCATTAAGATATCACATTTTGATTTAATTTTCCATATACTTGTTACATTTTTTTGACATCGATCAATGATAAATAAATCGTCTTGTTTATTACAAAATAAAAAAGATTTTTTTAAACAAAATTTTAGTTCTTGGCAATATAATTGTCAAAAATGAAAATTGAAAGTTGGCATTCATGATATTGAGGCTTGAAATTGATTGCTATTCTAACTTATTTATAAATTCAATTATTTTTGTTAAAAAAGTTTTTTAAAATTATGAAATTTAAAAAAATACTCATTGGATAATTTGATTTGTTAAATTTATTAACAAAATTAATGTTATTTGGTGAGTTAAAATTTATTTTACTATTTTCCACTTTCTAAGATATTTTATATTTTTTAGTAACTCTTGAAAAAGATTGCAAACACAATTAAAAGCTTGACATAAAAAAATAAACCAATAGCGCCTTTTATTGTCTCCAACCCATCAAAAACATATTTATATATTTTTTCCAAACGAGTAACTTTTTTTTCGTACTCTTTATATATATATATATATATATATATATATATATATATATATATATATATATATATATATATATATATATAAGTTATTTATTTTAAGCTTTACGCTTTATTCAGGTCATCTTTCATTTCTTGTTGCTTTTATTTCTAAGGTTATTCACAAAAACCACCTACCGAGTAGAGAGGACACGTCATCAGCACAGTTTACCCCATTTCACAGTAATTTACACTCTCTGTCTTTGTCCTTTTATTCGCCTTCGTTATCCTAAAAAAGTTCAATTATCTCCAGCAATTCCCATGTTTTAAATAATTAGTTTGAGGAAAAGCTTCTTAATTGGTTTGATACCTTCCGCAGGATTTTACTTTAGTTAACGGAGTTTCCTTATACTATATAAACTCTCGGTGAGTTTCTCATAATCGTAATTACGTTAAACAATATCAAGGGTAGTTATTTGTATTTTGTAAAAGGTGAAAAAAACTTGAAAGATATAAAAACGGGACCTCCTAATTATTGCTACTACGAGAACAGTGAAGAAAATTTATTAGGTCGCTTTTGTTTCTCCCTATCTTTAATAGAATATTACACCATTACATAGAAAGGAAAAACAATATTAAACTAATAATAAAAGAAAAAAATAGAAACTCAGAGAGTCTTGTATTCTGTAAGAAATCTGATGTTGAAAGCTGTTTAATTATGTTTAAAAAATATTTTGTGTTAAAAATGCATTATTTATTTTAGACGTTATACTTTTTTTAGAAACTAATTTTAATTAGTTAGAGGTATTTTAATGAGTACCTTGTGTAAGGTACATGCCCCAAATAGGGTGATACGTGCAACAATACTTGGCCAACGCTTGTCGCTCACTTATGCACTGCATTCCCAAGGCGAAGCACGGAAAAAAGGCTGTTGAAGGCAGTGAAGAGAAGGGCACGGATCGCAACCGCAGAATCCTGGGCGAAGAAGTTCTGTTCGGCGCGCTTCGCATTACCCTAGTAAGCGAAGGTCTACGAAAGTCATGCGGAACGTTTTCGAATTTCGTTTGTAATCGACTACTTTCGGCGTATCTCGTACTGAAAAAAAGTACTCACCTTCACTAATATGTGCTGAAGCTTGTCGCTAAAGTTGGTTGGTATTTGTATTTTACACCTCTAGGTACTGATTTAAAGTGAAGACAGTATAGATGACTAAACATTTCTTTTGATTGTTCAAAATTATAAAGAAGTGTATGATGTTTTGAATCAGAACTACTACAACCAGATGAGGCGTGATAATATTTGGGAAGAAATAGAACGACGAGTTCAGTAAGTTTTTCTGAGTTCATTCTATAATACTGAAAAAATTTGTTTTCGTTGAGTAAATTGGCATGAAGGTGTGGTGAAATTCTCCGTAAATTTTCTTTTTATTAAATTTATCTTATGAATCTAAGGTTATCTCTTAAGATTTGTATGCTGTTCTTGTTCTTCAGCTACTGCACATGCAATAACAAAGTCTTTTTCTAAACTGCTATTCGATGTCATTACAGCAAAACTATCGTACAACACACCTACATGTCTACACACATACTTTAAAGCCAAAATACAACTGCGTTCAATTCCAAACCGAACGACAACGTATTGTACATCCTCGTAAATAAAAGCGAAAAACCGTGCACATATTACTAGCAATCAGCAAGATAGTAGAAAGAGTGATACTCAGCAGACTCCAAGCTGAAACAGGCAGACTGAACATCATACCTGAAGCTCAATTTGGTGTCAGATCAGAACACTCCAGCGAGCTACAAGTACTCAGACTAACAGAGTACATAGCAGCTGGATTCAACGACAAACAATACACAGGAACTGCATTCCTGGACGTAAGCAAAGCATTCGATAGAGTCTGGCATAAGGGACTATTATACAAAATGAGAGGATACGGGTACAGAGGAGCAATGACAAGACTAATCTCTTCGTACTTGGGCAACCGCAGTTTCAGAGTCCGGATAGGACAATTCCTGTCCAAACTCAGGAACCCGGAGGCTGGAGTGCCACAGGGAGCGGTACTGTCACCTTTGCTGTACACGATATACACAGCAGACATATCTAGAACACCAGGTACATTATTAAGTCTCTATGCTGATGACACAGCGAGAGCGGCCAAGCACAGAAATGTAGACATAGCAGTCACCAATCTACAGACAGCACTAGACGACATAGAAGAATGGAGTCGAAAGTGGAAAATTGCAATAAACTCAAACAAGACGCAAGCTGTACTTTTTAAAAAGGGGCGCGAACAACCGGAAGAACAGGTAACTGTGTTACTGGAGTAATATAATATACTGGAATAATAAATACCTCGGAATAATAATGGATAAAGGACTAACGTTTAACAAACACGTAACTCAAACAAGACGCAAGCTGTACTTTTTAAAAAGAGGCGCGAACAACCGGAAGAACAGGTAACTGTGTTACTGGAGTAATATAATATACTGGAATAATAAATACCTCGGAGTAATAATGGATAAAGGACTAACGTTTAACAAACACGTAGAAGCTACAATACAAAAAGCCAATATGGCAAGAGGCCGCAATAAGAGGCCTAGCAGGAAGAAAAAGCAATCGCCGCATTAAAACCAAAATAAGACTAATAAACAGTATGGTTCTTCCCATACTGACCTATGCGTCACTTGCATGGGGACACATATGCAACACGACCAAAAAGAAAATACAGGCACAACACAACAAAAGCCTATGAGAAGCAGTAAAGCTGAAAGAATTCTATTCAGAGAACTACAGCAAATCAGAGTGACTGACACTATGAAGGAAAAGCAAGGATAAAGTTTGCAGAATTAGAGAACCACCCCAGTCACATTCTACGAGAGACAATGAGGTATGACGCTTTTTACAGATGGAAGCAAAAAAGACCGAAACAACAGATAGTAGACTAAAAGAAAACCAGAGAGAGAAAAAACCTCCCCTCCCTGAGGAAAACGTCACCCTACAAAACCCCAGAGCGAGAAAAAATTCCAAAATCATAACACACACACAAGGAAGATAGTTCGTAGCTCAAATCACCCAGGATACCGCATATCGCCTCGTACACAGTGGGCCCAGCTGCTCATACAAAGATACAGTCTGTATGGTGGTATCGTATAATATTTTATATATTTTCTTTATTATAATATAGACTATATACTAATTCTGATTTTTGTCCACGGGTTACCTACAAAAAAAAATCACAAAAACACAAAAAACCGGCTTCGGCCACCAAAAAAATTAAAAAATTACTAACAAAAACCGGCTTTGGCCACCAAAAAAAAAAAATTAATGCTTCGCTTCTCTCTTCTTCTCCCCGCTTAAGTGAGCGACAAGCTTAATAAAGCAGTCCTTACATTAGTGGTACGTGCCTTGTAGTGATTCACAAAAATGTAAGCAGATACGGAGTAATAAGGTACTTTGTATGCATTATTAGTATGATGGAACAAATCGTGCTGGGCTTGATGCTGATAGAAAGGAATTTGGATATGAAATGTGGAAAGAGTTTTATAAGAATTAGTACCATCAGACCTTCTTTAAAATAAAAAAATTATATTACTATTTATAACTGGGAATAAGCCACAATTAGACAGTTTCCAATTCGGAAATCGTTCTTTTTTTTTGATTTGTAAAATGTTCCAAAATCAAAAAAATCTATGTTTGGATGTCTTAAGTGTAAATTTTTTGCATTCAGGAGATAAAGTGGAAAGGATGAAAGAATGCAAAGAACTAGGCAAAAAATATACATGGTTATATGTGTGAAAAAAGAACACTATAAATGAAGTTGGTATAATTGATGATAGGGACATAAAAAAAACCGAAATATAAGTTTTGAAAACGAGTTTTAGAATAATGTGATTGAGCTGAGACATTATCTTCAATAGATTTTATCTTTAGTGGTATTAGTTCTGCACCTTTACTAACTTGTAAAGCCGCATGTGACTTTAATGACACCAATCATTATCCTATCATCATATCATCTAGTAATCCCAATACTGAAAAAACTCTGCCCAGAAGCTAATGGCCACTAAAAAATGCTGATTGGGCGAGTTACACATCCCAAACAGATATCGCCCTTACTTTTTTTATACTGTTCGATGATATTGACAATAAAACATTATTCATAGACACCATACTTTCAGCTGCTAATTTGCACATTGGCAAAAGTTTTATAACACATAAACAAAAAATGTTCCTTGGTGGAATACCGCGTGCCAAACTTCTATAGACCATTATAAGTTGGAACTTAAAAATTATCGAAAAATAATAGGAAACTTTTACAATAATAAAAGAGTTTAAATCAAGATCACGGCTCAATATAAAACAAAGTAAAAAATCCTTTTTAGAAACCACCTATCATCTATTAATAAAAATAGCAATATTACTGAACTCAGGAAAAAATACAGCTAATCCATGGAATTAATACGAAGACCAAAATCTCTACTTTTATCTCAAACAATGTTGTTATTAGTGAGAATAAAAAAAATTGGTGAAACCCTGGCAAAAAACTTTGATACAAAATTTAAAAGCAAAATACATCCTTCTTTACTTGATCCATTTATACACACCACTACTTTGTGTTCTTTCGAAACAATTAAGGATATTACATATTTAAATTTGCCATTCTGCTATGTAGAACTGACTTCTGTCTTTAAAACTTTTACGAACGCTGCTTCTGTATCCATATAAAAAAATATCTTGCTTAGGTAAAACTTCTTTGTTTAATTTAATCTGTTCATCTAAAAAATTTCCAAACCGGTGGCCAACGTCAATTATAATACCCATTAAAAAGCCTAACTTGCTCGCTCGTCATCCAGTGCTTTTAGGCCAATATCACTCACTTTCACAATATGCAAAATCTTAGAACAAATGATTAACAAAAGACTTATATGGTTCTCTGACAAATATAACATAATTCCTAAAAGACAGTTAGGATTTGGACAAAATAGCCTAACTTACGACAATCGACTCATACTCCAAAGTCATATTTCCGATGCTTTCAACATAAGTAAAAAAGTCCTCCTTGCTGTATTTGATATTGAAGGGATATTTTGATACTATAAGCAGCCACTCTATACCCAACAAACTAACTGTATATAATATTAAGGGCAATATATTCAATTTTTGTACAAAATTTCATCAAAATTTCATTACGATTATCACGTTGGTTTAGAGTGTCTGTCAATGGTATTTTTTCATCAGTCTACACTCAAATCGATGGGGTACCTCAAGGGTCAATATTAAGCCGTTTTTAATCTAGCAATCTGGGAACAATGATTAACTCCACAAATGATTAGAGTTAGGTAATCAAAATCAGAATAGAAAAGGCAAGAGCAAATTTCAACTATATAAGAAAAGTGCTATGTACCAGGGATTTAAAACTGGAACTAAGAGTTAGGTTGGCAAGGTGCTATGTTTTTTAGACTTTATTTTATGGAATGGAATCTTGGACCTTGAATGCAACATCAATAAAAAAACTAGAATCATTCGAGCTGTGGGTATATAGAAGAATTCTGAAACTATCGTGGACAGATCACGTCACAAACAAAGAGGTTCTGAGCATAATGAATAAAGAAATGGAAATTCTAAATACAATTAAAACAAGATTGCTACAACTGATTATGCAGGGGAAGATCCAAGGAAAGAGAAGCATACAGAGGCGTAGGATGTCATGGCTGCGCAACATGGGAGAGTGGTACGGATGTACATCAAATGAACTTTTCAGAGCAGCCGTCTCAAAAGTCCGAATAGCTATGATGATTGCCGACCTCTGCCGTGGAGATGACACTTAAAGAAGAAGAAGAATCTAGCAAAAAGCGATTTATGCTTTGTTATACTTTCCTCTAGTAGGCATGTCCTGTATGTAGACGACCTAATAATTTACTGCCACGGACGATCCATCTCTAGAACTTCTAAGCTCATTTATTAGACACTCTAGTTAATAAAACAAGCCCCATAAGCTTAACGTTATCATATACAAAATCAAAAATAATAAAATTTAGTAGACGTCCTCCTTCCATTTCTCCTAGTTTAATGATTGACAACAGGAAGCTTATTTTCCCGTTGTTAGAGAATGTAAAGTACTCGGTTTAATGTTTTATTCTTGACTTACCTGAAAGCCACATAATCATTTATTAAATAAAGGGTAAGGCTTACAAAAGACTAAACAAGGAAGTAACTACTACTCTTCTATGCAGTAATATTTTTTATGCTAATGTCTCTAACATAATACATCCTTTTTTATACATTCCACTATTTATGAATATACTGCAAGATTTCTTTAAATTATTATGATTAAAACCCATCCCACTAATTTTGACACAGTTACTTGATGACATAACTCTGTCGTAGACAATTTTACCTCACCTATCGCCATATCCACCTTGGTCTATAGTAGATACTCAATTTAACATATCACTTACAAAAATACGATAAATTTACTGAATGAAACTCCCAAAAAACACATTATACAATTTTTTAAAGAAGTTAACTTTACAAAGAAAGACGAAATAGTACTATACACTGATGCTTCAAAAATTGATACAAAAGTTCTGTTACACCGTCACATACTTTTATCACGTCATTTTTTATCTTCTCCCTTTGCAGCGTCCATAATGCAGAATTATACAGTATACTTCAAGCTTTCAAATACATTTCACCAAATAAGAAAGTTGCTATATACACAGACTCTCTAGCCTCAATACAATCCATCCAAAATGTATTCACTGATCATCCTATCGTCCAAAATATTCACGACCATTACTAACTTATCTTTTCCCAAAATATAACAGTTACTCTAATCCGGATACCATCCCATATTGGTACAACATCTTCCCATGATCCCACTGATAACATGCAAATTAGTAAGGACTTAATAATCTTGCATTAGAATAAGTCTACTCTTACTAGTCCTAATGCTGACCAAATAGACTTTCCTAAAATAGCTAAAAGATAATTGTAAAGTATGTAATAGATAGTATTATAAAATATCATTTCATTGTACGATAAAATTTTATATTTTGTAATATAATATTATTATTGTAAATTTTTTTCTTTTTTAATCCTCCTTGTGTAAGTGGCATTAACAGTCGAGCACATCAATTAAAAAAAACAATGCGTTTATTTTTGACTACTGATTTATATTTAGGTTGCAAACATGCATCAAGAAAATATGGCACTGTTCTTTCAAAATTGAATACTTTCTTTCACTCTATTGTGAATAAGTGCGCTTAACGTACACTGAGCACCTGACTCCAATAACTTTAAAAGGCTGTAGCTACAGAATAACAGTTTTTGTTTAATTTGACCGGGAAAAGTTTTCGATTGGTAAAAAAATTTCTAAAATTTTATTACCAAATTTCTAATAAAACATACTTTTGTGATTTTTTATTGTTTTTTATTAAAATCATATTGACACATTTAGTATTTATATAATATAACAAAATGATTTTTGTTTTTTTTTTTCGGAATAGAATAAACCATGGTAATAAACTTTCAAAGAATACAAATATTACGTACAATGGATAATCACAACAAATTTCTTTAATTTCACGAGTAACGTATATTTACTTAGTGTGACAACAGTGACAAAAAATAAAACTCTAAACCATTGAGGTACTTACTTTTTTTTTAATAACATAAATTATTAGATTGAATTTAAAAATTTAAAGACTAAGGCATAGAGAATAGCAGCTAATCTGGAAAGCTTAACGTAGATGGCGCTAGTGTAGTTGGAGGTCACGGCAACTGTCTAAATCTATTTACTATTATCTAAAAATTTCGTTTATTTCGCTGTGTAGATTTAATTTGGGATAATAAGATGCCTAAGTGTTGTGATGTTCTTTTGTGCTCATCGAGAATACCAGAACACAGGTTTCTCAAAGATAATCTGATGAGAAAAAAGTGGATTGTGGCAATAAGAAGAGATAAATATGTTTGACAGAAATGCATTTTCTTGTATCTACAATAAAATAAATATTATATATAAAGGATAATAGTTTTATGCTTTACGTTAGCAAATTTTCGGAGCAACACATTAGATTAAAATTAATAAAATCAACATAATTACTATTTATTTGTCTTTTATGTTATTATACACATTAAGATTATCTACTTCGGTAAGAAATAGTATTTTTAAGCCAATGCTACAACCATATACTACTCAAAAAACTCTTTGGCTTGAATTATTTTATTATAAATTAAATAATTTTTTCTACCTATAGACATACATCTATATATTTTTTTGTCCAAGTGAAAAATTCCAGAACTCACGACCAGTAACAAACATTTGAGTTTGAACTTGATTATAATAATTTGAATTTAATTTCAAACGTAATTCATCTTTTATTTCTAAATATGGCAAACTATCAGAACTAATAAGATGCCGCATTGAAATTGCGCGGTCAACTTTTAATAGAATGAGAAAACTTTTTTGTAATCGCGATATCAATATATCGCTCCGGATAAGAATGCTTCGATGTTATATTTTCTCTACCCTTTTGTATGGAGTTGAAGCTTGGACACTTAAAAAATCCAACATTAAAAACCTAGAAGCATTCGAAATGTGGTGTTACCGACGCATTTTGAAAATATCATGGATGGATCGCAAAACAAACGAACAAGTTCTCGAACAACTAGGAAAACAATGAGAAGTTTTAAATTCCATAAAGATCAGGAAATTGGAATACTTGGGGCACATCATGAGAGGTGAAAAGTACGAACTACTAAGGAATATAATGCAGGGTAAAATCAAAGGTAGAAGAAGCGTAGGAAGACGTAAAATCTCGTGGCTACGCAATCTCCGTGAGTGGTTTGGATGCAGTTCAATTGAACTATTCAGGCGAGTAACCAATAAAATTATAATTGCCAGAATGATTTCCAATCTCCGATAGGAGTGGAACTTGAAGAAGAAGATCAGAACTAATCATTGAATCTTTTATTAAATAGGGGTAGTTAACTTCGAATACAGTTAGTTATTCCAGAACTCCATCAGGAAAAGCAGCTAAATAAAGATGGTTCAATGAAATAAAAAGTCCACAGCTAATGAACTGGTTAATGGTTACCTCCTTATAGGTACGGATAGCTATTTTCTTACATTTTTTACTCCAATATGTTACGCTGATTACGCTATCAGTAAAATTAGGGATATTTCTGTATTGTTGTGGTCTTGAATTATAACAGAAGTTTGTCTTTTGCTTTTTTTGCACATTACACACATGAACTATAAAATATATTTCTTCGGCTTTCTTTGGCGACACTTTCAGTGTGCTGTTTTTTGACATATGCCAAACTTGCTTTCATTTAGTGCAGGTATCTTTTATGTATCATTTACCACAATTTTTCAGGTTTAGTAAAGAATTGCAACAGCAATATATTTTCACAATGCTCTGTATCGCTTGCTAACAATACATTAACATAATTCTTAAGTAATACTTTCATCCATGGAGAAGACCAGTTTTAGATTGTATGTAAGTGCTTTGTCCATTTCACTGTTGATTTGTGCTCTGTAAAAATGATATTCATCTGTTTTTGATTGACCAGTAGCTAACAAAAAATTATTTTGTATCATACTGTAGTTTTTTCTGTGGACTGCGACACACATGCTCATTCCTTCTTCTAACTAAGAAATATATAGAAAATAGTTATTTATGTGGCCGAAATCTATAAGAGGAATTTCTGAAGAGTACCGAAATCTACATTAGTGACCATACAATGTCACGTCAAAAATTATTATTTCGATCATATGCAGCCCAACTTATAATATAATATATAATACCTAATCAGTTTCTGGACAGGCAAGGCAATGAACTTCTGGTAGCGACACAATATCTTTCATACGTATATCAAAAGTGATGATTTATAATGCGTTTTGTTTTAAAGCAGCAAAAAACTGTATTCAATGTATGGTAGGTAGCTAAAATTACCATATTTTAGTTACATGACAGTATTAGTTCAAATCCAAATACACATACATCACTGTAATACTCAGACCAATATAAAACTTTCTATTATGGTCTGAGATTAAACAATGAAACATTAAGACGATAATTTATATAGTTTACTTTTCGATAATGTCTTCCTTTTTTTCCAGCAATTCTCGCATTTCTTATCAATTCTTTTGTCAAGTCGCAAATATATCAAGATCCGTATTTTTCTGTCATAATTTATTAAATTGCAATAATTATAACAAAAATACCATACAAACCCAAAGAATTGTCAAAATGTGTTGACCTCCAACTGCACTAGCGCCGCCAAGCGGGAGCAACGGCCTACATAGCTGCCATTGCTTAAGAGCTTTGAAAGTAATATTGTATTCGACACACATTTACTAAAAAAAATGTGATGATTATCAAAAAATTGACCCTAACTTAGTGACAAATGTACAAATGTGTCCCCCTCAAACCAAAAATACGGATTATTATATATTTTTAGAAACATTGCTGCAGTCTCAGATAATAACTCTGTTTCGTTTTCGTCCGACCACTGTGTATATTCTTTATTAACACGAATATAGACATTTTTAATAATAATATTTACAATTTATAAATTGTATAATAGTAGTTTCACAGAAGGTTTTATGTGTTTTTAAATACTTAACAAATATCAAAATAGGCCTAAATAATTTTTATTTGTTTTAACGGTGCTTGTTACGGATGTCGTTTACAAATCAAAATATTCAAAATTAAAACCTTAATATTCATTCCTCTTTTACAACGATTTCCGCGTACAATTAAACAATCTAATCTCTAAACGATAAGGAGATCTTCCGTGTAATGAAGATCTTAATTTATATCCCTCGTTTAATCAGCACAACATGGAGATCTAAATTTGTAATACACGTACTTAATACAGATAATTCTACGTGATTTAATTTATACATCATGTTTGTAATTAGTATGAATAATTTCTGTTTCAGAAATACATTTGAAGCTTTAAAATTGAAAAGATAATTTTTTGAATATATTTGCTTTTTAACAAAAATAATAATTATTTACTAATATTAAACTTTTTGAAGTTTAATATTAAACGAAATTTTTGAAAAGGTAACATAACGTTAAATTGTAACATCTTTAAACTCAATAATACAAGAAACTTGTAAATTTTGAAAATATACATTAATCTTTGGTTAAGTATTCTTTTGTAAAAAGATTTAAAATGGACAAAAAAATTCGCAACATAACTTATTTGTTATATTATAGAAAAATTGTAAAATTATTGCCTTAATTCGAAAAAATATTAAATCTGCATAACTGATTATGCATATTTAATCTGTATATAACATGCATGTGCATTAAATTCTTAATAAAAACCTTTAGTATAAAAAAACAAACTATAAAAAAGTGGGAATTTGAATTTCTCTACTTTCCATCTAACCAATCTTGTTAGCTAGTACACATTCATTCTCAGTTTTATAAGTAAAATGGAATGGCATGTCTCGCAAAACAAAAAACCAAAAATGGTACATCGATGGAAGGCAACCGTATATACGTATTTCTGACTGTTGGTCGTCTTCAGTATGGTGCAGCCAAGTTAGAAAAGGAGCAGTTTGAGATATATATATATATATATATATAATATATATATATATATATATATATATATATTATATATATATATATATAAAGTCTTGGTGCGCCAAGCAATTAATTAGCTAATTAATTAATCAATTAATTAAAATTATTTAATTGATATGATTATGACTCGATCACACTTTTTAATTCTCTTATCTCAGGGTTAAATTCGTGCTTCAATATCTATGCTTCACATGTGAAAGGTACGGTCCAAAGAATACCGGAATAATAAAAAACACATAGGATTTAACATTATATATTGAAATAAAATAATGAAATAAACTTCACACTCCAAAATTTTCAATAAATAAAATCGCATATAATGATTCTCAAAATTTTGTTCTACGTACGTGAACCTTCAAAATTAATGGTACAAACAATATTAGTTGAAATCTCAAAATCCCAAATATTATTCTAAATCTCCCAATCAAAATATTTATATCCTTTCTAAATTAAGTGTAAAAAATGTGTTCTCAATAAAAGAAAAACTGCAGAAAACAAAACTATCTCTCTCTGATGATGAGTGGTCCGTATCCTTGTTCCTTGTAGACTATATTATCTACTCTCAGCCGCTCCCTAGGTAATCAGCAATCTTACAACAAATTATTGCAAGTTTATCGTCCTTAATGATTTCCTTCAAATGCACGAACCGTTCAAATTATGCTAGCTTCTTCTTCTCTCAATAAACTGAATCTCTCGTTGGCCTGAACAGTGACTCTTGGAATATAAGTAGAAAATATAACTTACAATCTTTTACTGGATCAGCTTCTGTCAGATACACTAACTACACGAAAACTCACAAACTTTCACTGCTACTGCTTCCTACCTCTGGGAAACTACCCGAGAACAATGGCCGTTCGCCTTCTATCCTTGGAAACCAACTGACCATCAATTTTTCTTCCAAAACTAACTAACGTCTAATTCTTAAACCAAACCTCCCACCTTTTCCAATCTCATCCAATCAAAACGCGTCATACATCTCCCATTTCTTCATTTTGATAACACCCAAATTTTTACCTACAATTATAAAATTTCCTAAAACTATTTTACAAAATAATCTTTTCCTACCAATTCCTAAGAACTAACAAAAACATATCTTTCTAAAATCTATTCTATTGTCCTAATTACTGCACAACATTTATTTGGAAAAACCGCTTCAATTGTCTATGGATTTCACTTAACATTATGCGGGTCACACAATTCATACAATTTAATACATGTCTGTTTGAACTGCATTTGAAATAGTGGACCAATATAAAACTTGGACAAAAATAAATCCATACCTGGATATAGACATTGTATAAAATATCGTCCAACTACCTGTCTCGCAACAAAGTTGTTTGCGTAAGACGGGTTTGTCTAAGGAGGCGATAATAGTTCAGGAAATTAAGCTCGAAAAAAGTTAAAACCTCGCAATTTTTTCATCCTGCATGTATCCAGTTGAAATTTTAACAGAAGGTAGGTGATAGCTTAAGGATCAAAATCTATATCGAACCGAAGTGCGCTGAAGGGTTTTAGGGGTGAAAACTACCCCTAATTGTCAAAAATTATAAAATAATATATTAAACCTGAATATGGGTAAGATTTGGTTTGAATTAGTTACATAATAATTATTTTATACTTTTGAATAGAGTTCCATCATATTTCAACCCTTAAAAAGCAACCCTTGTTAGAGATTAATGTAAAAAAATTACTAATTCTAAAAAAATGATTTCGCCTTGGATCGATTTGGATAAAAATTTGGATTTAAGCTCAATTCACCCGCTGCTTTATAGTTTATGTCATGTCGACGAACCCTGATTGTTCTTAGGGGTGAAAACTACCTCTAATTGTCAAAAATTATAAAATAACATATTAAACCTGAATATGGGTAAAATTTGGTTTGAATTAATTAAATAATGACAGTTTCGTGCTTTTGAATAAAGTTCCATCATATTTCAGGCCTTAAAAAGCGACCCTTATTAGAGATTAATATAAAAAAATTAGTAATGCGAAGAAAATGATTTCACCTTGGAACGATTTGCATAAAAATTTGGAATTAAGCTCAACTCACCCTCTGCTTTATAGTTTATGTCATGCCGATGAACCCTGATTGTTCTTAGGGGTGAAAACTACCCGTAATTTTCAAAAATTGTAAAATAATATTATAAATCTTAAGATGAGTGAAATTTGGTTAGGATTAGTTAAATAGTGATTTTTATATACTTTAAAATACAAATTCATACATTTTCAACCCTTAAAAATCAATTGTTATGAGTGCTATCGGTGAAAACAATTTGTTGCCAAAATTTTGCAACTTTTCAACTTTTGAAAATCACCCTTTACAACATTGCAGTTTTTATAAACTAATTTATAAGATATAAATTGAAAAAAGTAGAATTAAATACAAAAAAAAATTTATCAACATAAAAAGGCACCATATATTATTATACATTTACATAAATAGTTTAAAATATTTACATTTATAGGTGAAACAATTATAATATTAATCTTATTCGTCATCAATTACATCTTCATCGTGATCTATGTCATCCTCATCTTCTTCAATTATTGGTGGACTGTTATTGCACCCTTCACCTGAGCACCCAGAACAAGTAGAGTTACAGTATAAACCAACTTTTCTGCACCCATATGAAACGCCGCATCTTTGGCATGTGCAAAAGCATTGGCAAAAAATAATTTTCAAAAATTTATCGGGTGCAGGTTGTTTGGAATACCATCCCCAATCTGTAGCTCTGATATTTTCATTGCCAAGCCATAGACATATGAGCAGATGTTGTATGGGATTTCAAAATAAGAACGCTTAATATTTCGAATGTATAACGCCCCACCACCTAATATACCGGTTTTGTAGATTATTATGCTCCGAAATGTAATGTACTATACTAATAGAATTTTCCGGAAAAAATTAACTGATTTTTTTAACGTATTTCCTTTAATTTTTAACGATAGAGTGTTTCTTCCAAAACGATTTATAGAGGTTTTTAGTGGCTACAAGGATCTGTAAATTAAATCTTTTTGGAACCCTTGGTTTTTAAATGGGGTGAGTTTAAAGGGCTCGAAAAAGATGGTGCTTGATCGTAAATCGATGCTTTAAACGGCTATATCTCGCCAAATGTTCATTGTACAACAAATCTAAATAAAGGATAATTTTAGTCATTAAAAAAGCTACAATTTGGTAATTTTTATTTTTTTCATATATTCAGTATTTTCGGGCATATTTAAAAAAAAAGGGTAAAAAATATGAAATTGTAAATCGTTTCTCGCTTTAAGCTGTACTTTTTCTAAAACTAAGCATTTTAAATGGGTCAAAGTTCTTGGACGTATTAACAATACATCTACAAAGGGAATTGCAGAAGGGTGAAGATCGATTTTAATTATGGGGGTGGTTAGGGTGTTGTTTTCCTCGATTTTTTCGTAAAAAATGAGGTATTGACCTTATTTTTTTATGATAGGTCTATTTATGCTCTTTAAAAAAGGTTTTGTGAGTTTTCTTCCAAAAATGCATCATTTTCCCGATATTTGACTTTGAATCTTTCAAATTTGGCATTTGAAGAAAACCGCTGAACATTGATATTGTATTTGTAATTGTATTTGTCTTTTTAAAAGCTACAGATTTGTTCTCTACGATTTTTTTGATAAAATGCACCATTTTCGAGTTATTCGCGAAAAATCAATTAAAAACGTGGATTTTTTCGTCTAAAAGTTGTTACTTTCAATCGCGAATAACTTGAAAAATATCATTTTATAAAAAAAATGTATAGCACATTTTTTGTTTAGAATCACTTTTCTAATCGAAACCTGTAGTTAAAACGTAAAAATAATTTTCACCCCGGAGATGGGGTGGCAACCACCCCCTAGGCTTTGGCGCACTTTGGTTCGATATAGATTTTGATCCTTAGGCTATTACCTACCTTCTGTTAAATTTCAAGTCAATCCACGCCGCACGAAAAAATTGCGAGGTGAAATGCTACATTTCCTGGACTATAACTGGTTTGACAGCATAATAAAATCGTAGATTTATGTGTAGCTTTCAATTTTTATGAGTTCAGAATCCAGCAGCCCGGTGAAGTATGGGATTTTTTATAATATAATTATTTGACAATCTTTTGTTGGCCAACCAGCTACAGCAGAATTGAGCCGAAATACATTATATTCCTATGTTCCGAATTTATTTCGTTCAATCTGTATATAATATATATATATATATATATATATATTATATATATATATATATATATATATATATAATATATATATATATATATATATATAGATATATTTGACCGAAACGAAAATAACAATTTATTGTGTTGGAGTATCGGGTATGCGATCTGTATTAAAAAAAAACTTTTTTCTTTAAATGCTCTATATTTCGCTGATTTTTTGTCAGCTTCATCAGAAGACAAATAAAATATGGTTAGCAGTTATAAATAAAAATCAGGTGAGAATAAAAAATGAATCACTTACAGATTTAGATTAAAAAAGTTGTACATAATATGTTCAAAAAAGTACTGACAGTATTGGTTAAAAGCACCTAGTAATTAAATATAAAAACAAAGCAAACAAAAACAACCAAGAAACAATTAAAACACAATAAAATTACACATTAAAAATATACAGGGGATTTAAAATATAATTGTAAACAGAAGGATTATTTGGACACACTAAAAATATTACACTAGATATTGCTCAACTTTCCGTGTCTGCCTTTTATTTACTGCATAGTTTTCTCTATTTATATGACACACTTCCAAAAACAATCTTTTTTGGTTTTTTTTTTATTACCATTTAATAATGGTAGTTGTTTATATTGAATTGTTTGTACTGCTCCGATATCAGTGGGACCTTCAAAAATATCAGAGTTAAATATCAATTTAACTCAAACTGATATTTTACTGCAATCAATACACTGCGATGATCACAGTATCGTCTGCATATTTTAAGTTGTTAATTAATTTTCCGTTAACGGTGACTCCCACTTTGATATTATTGGGCGTGTTTTGCAAAATTTCTTCAGAATATAAGTTAAACAAAAGTGGCGATAAAACATATCCGTGTCTAACTCCCCTACAGATCCTTATTTTTTCTAAGTCTATTGAAACTATGGCAAACCATCACTTTGAACTATGGCACTTAGGTTCTAATATAATGTTTGCACTATATGAGTTTACTGTCAATGCGCTTGTTCATAAGTATTGATATTATTTTTCCATGTCAACAAGTGTAGATCAACATTTACATCCCGACATCGCTAAATTAATATGTTGATGGCAAATAGTCCTTCTCGAGTACCCATTCCATTTCGGAACCCGAACTGCGTCTCGCTAATATCCTGGCTCTAGCCTTTCATATATTCTCTTATGTATTACTTTTAGGAAAACTTTTAAAGTATGACTCATAAGGCTTAGTGTTCGATAATCAGAGCACTCTTTTGCTGCTTGGTTTTTAGGGATGGTTATAAATGCTGACTTCAGCCACTCTTGTGGTATTATTCCACCGTGTGGAATAAATCTGCCAATACTTCCAAGTTATCCTCTTTCACTGGTATTTCATCTAATTAAGTTGCCGTATTGTCTTTAGAGTTTTTGATAGCATATTTGATTTCATCTATCGTAATCTTCTGTCTCTTTAGAATTTAATTCTTGTATTTTTTTCATTTCACCTCTTTCATCTTGGAAAAATTCTGTAACGTACTGCTCCCATCGTGTTCACTTCTCTGGTAAATCTATTAGTAGTACTCCTTTTTTGTCTTTTATATATCCTTGATGTAAATTTCGAGCCATTCCAGTCACTTTTTTAATTTTTTTGTGCATATTTCTTATATCTTATTTGGTTTCTAGTTCTTTACATTGTTTCATAAAATAGATTTCCTTGGCTGTTTTGATTTTTTCCTTAACTATTGGTTGTATTTTTTTATACTTTATACAAAAATAGATATGCCGCTTTATCAGACGCAAACTTATTAGCAGGTGTCACTAGAGGTACGTCGTGGATATACCGCCTGTCCAAAAAGGAATTACAGCGCAAGACCGAAAAGGTCGACTACGATTCCAAAGGAACCACAAAGATCTGAATGGCTAAGAGACTTTTTTAAAGATCACAAAGAACCTACAGGTACGATCCCAAAAGTCAACCCTACCAAAGAATCTGAACCCGACGTACTTATCTACTAAATTTTAATTATCGGAAGACAATTTGCCGAATGGCGCAAAAATACTACTGGCCGAAAAGGTTTCCAAGTTGCAGACTATGTTAGAGCCTGTAGGAAGTGCCTTCAGTATAAACCATCACAGACGTAACCAGCAGGAAAAAGGCAGCCATCTATTTTAGACAAGCTTTGGCATATTGTCTCAATCGATTTAATGGGACTATTACTATTACATTTTCCTGATAGTCACCCAAGAAGCATCTGCAAACTCCATAATCGACACTCTCCACTTAAAAGTATTTATGAATTTCGTAATCCCAAAGAAAGTCATCTCGAATAACGGTTCTCAATACAGAAGTAGCAATTTTAAAACATTCCCAAAAAAAGACGTCCTTACACCAGCTTTCTCGCCACAAAGCAATCCAGTAGGAAAAACTAACAAGGTACTGAAAACAATGATACCTACATATGTGGAGGATAAATAAAAAGAGTAGGATAAATTTATACTGGACTTTTGCTACGCCATAAATTCGTCAAAATATGATACGACAGGATTTTTACCCGCGCTTTTTAATATCGGAAGGAGTACGTGGTAAACTTACAAATATCAGAAGCACAAAATGAACTGATAAAACTATACGTGGAACATGCTTTTAAAGACCAGAAGAAGCATTACGATCAAAGGCAAAGGGAGTGTCGTCTACACACTTAGCAAGTGAAGCTTTTACGAGCAAGCTGGCACTAAAATATTTAGATCCACAAAAAGTAGTATCAGAATTAATACCGGTAATGGTAAAACTAAAATTGTCGAATAGTAGCAACCTCAAACAGGTGACAGCGCATGCCAAAGATATAAAACCGTGGGAGGAGGAACGCACCCCCAAAGAAATCATATCCCCACCTGAGGCAGACAGTACTTAAGCAGCGAATTCTGAAAAGCAGAACTCAGCTCAACCAGAAATCAACCATGGAAGACATAATAGACATATTTGAAGAGATGAGCCCACTAGGAACAACAGGAAATTTTTGATGGTTTAAATTCTTATTGCACAAATGAATAACCGCTCTGCCATATGCGCTTCATTAGGTTCATTTTTTAGGTTTTCTAGATCATTAAACAAACAAGATCTGTCGTAAGTTTTCTCTAAAGTTGATCGATTTCGAGTTAAAAACTAAAAAAACGCAAATATACTATTTTTAAAGTTCAAAACAAGTAGAAAATATTATTTTTGAAATTATCAATGTGCCTAAACTCAAGTTCAAGACTTCTTTTATCAGCTTCCGATTAAAATTCTGGGCTTAGTTTATTTAAAATAATTATTATTAATTGTTATTAATATTGCTTGTACGTAATAAAAAAATAAAACAGATGGTTTTTTACATTACTATTGCGTATTTTCTTTCGTGTTTAATTATAAGTAAGTATATTTATTTGTTTTTATTTCATAAGATTAAATTTAAAGAAACTTACCATAAATACTAGCAAAGTTTTAAAAACTTATTCAGTACATACATAACAGCTAGTCGTGAGACGTTATATTTTTTTAGATCTAGAGCGAGTTCTTTCGATCGATATATTTGTACAAGTTAATATTGTCGTCACTTTGAAATAAAAATTTACGAGAAATTTCCTAGGCGCCAATTGCAAAACAGTCCTGAAACAACACTTTTATTTTGTTGTCAATTAAAGTCTGGATTATAGCTGCTAATGATATTCTAACGGCATCTTGAGAATACTGAGACGCTTTATAATTTTATAAGGAAAAGAACGACGCCCTAAAAAGGTATAAGAGGTATAACTGAGTTTCCTGCTAAGTATGTTATTTTTTCATGAAAATATAAATAGTTGTCATAAAGTATGCCTTAAAGTTATATATATATATATATATATATATATATTATATATATATATATATATATATATATATTATAATGAAAACAGAAATACAATAAATTAACTTAGAAATATATACAACCAGATATACAGTGTTGATTAGTGAATTTATGTAAATAGTCATTAGATACATAATTTGTAAGTTATATACTAGATAATATTAAAAAAAATAATTATATGAGGGTATTTTTTAAGAATTTAGCATAAGAATTAAGTTTAAGAAGTTTTTTTTTATTTTATTTGATTTAATATTTAATATGTTTAGTCAGCTTATGCAACCAAACATACACTGTAGTGTCAAAGTCAAAAAGTTATTTATTTTTGGAATGTTAATTTAGAATATAATTGTGGATGTAGAATAGTAAAAATATATTTCATATAAATGTTTAAGTTACATATAATAGTGTAGTTCTGATCTGGAGAGCCTAAAGTCAAGTAACGTATAGATCGAAAACTCTAGAAATGTCAATGGGACTGTATACATAATACATCACAGACAGGAAATCATTCCAGAATTTTCAAATAGAAACAAATAGAATGATTCGAACAACATTATTTATTGCTGGAATATTCTGGAAAGAAAAAAGATATATATATATATATATATATATATATATATATATATATAATATATATATATATATATATATATATATCTATATATATATATATATATATATCTATATATATATATATATATATATATATATATATATATATATATATAATATATATATATGCGATGTAATTAGTAAAGTTATAATTCAAGAATTTAGTTACAAGAAGAATATTAATTGAGTTAAGTGAGTTAGAAGATATTAAATCAGTTACAAGATTATTATTGAGGAGTTAGTTATAACAATTCAAGGATTATTAAGTAAGGTATTTATGAGGTTATGAAGAGATTATTCAATGCTAGAAGAAGGCATTGATTAAGTTAAATGAATTATTAAGTTAAATACAGTTGGAGATTAATTATTACTACAGTAATATAGTGACAGTTTGAAGTTAATTCATTGAAATAAGCATTCAATAATACAATCACAAGATCCAGTATATTTCAAAGTACATTATATGGAAATAACAAGGAGTTAAATATATATTTATACGGTGAGTGGAGATAATTAAGACCTAACATATTAAAATAGTTGGATAACCAAGGCTTATTAAGAAGATATCGAGTGGTGATAATAACTTTAATTTTGGAAAAACTTTAGGCGTTCAGTGAAAGAAGGTACCAAATTTTTTTAATAATTTAATATGATTACATTATATTGATTTTGTATAAACAATTATGTAACTAACAACATATATGAACTTATAAAATTAGCACAGCAAATGACCATGTGGTCTAAATTAAATTAAATGTTATTTAATGTTAATTAGTGAGAAAGAACCAAGAAAACCATAGATAACTTCCAACTATTTTAAATAGCTAAAATAGCTAAAATAAAATCAGCGTATTATGTCCATTACTTAGTTTCATTCACATTATTGTTAATAACGTTGACTGCTACATGTCTTTTTAAGATGAACTGATGATGCTTTCAAAACTCGAAAGCGAAACGTCTTCAAAATATATAAAGTAGCCTATCAACTGTGTCTTTTATTTCTCCACCTAGAGACCGATATAAGAACCCACCACTCGTCTGAGTGATCCTTATATACATATATATATAATATATATATATATATATATATATATATATATATATATATATAGATATATATATATATATATATATATATATATATATATATATATATATATATAATTATCGGGAAAAGGAGTACGACCGTCAATCCAATATAAGTTGTTCCTAGATAATTCTTACCCCGAATCCTTTGATTCCCACTCACTGACTAACAATATTCCTAATATATCTTTTGCATCACTTCCTTTTATTAAGGATGTCTCTCCCAAATTGACCAGATTTTTTGCCCAATACCTACCAAATGTAAAAATTGCTTAAAAAAGCACTCTAGTTGTGGGATCTCTTTACAAATCATTGAAAGATAAAGTACCAAACTTGTCTGTTAAAAAGTGATGTTATCTACAAACCTAATTGTTTAGGCTGTGAAGGTTCTTATATAGGTCACAACTCCCAAAAAGTTTCCAGCCGTTGCCTCTTCACAAGAGTTACATTAGGTTACCCCTGATAGATGTTCCCTAGCCACACATGCTAACACAACAGAGCTAACTCTTTCGATTTTCCAAATATAAAAATTCTATCCACGGAGAGCAATTATTCAAAAAGATTGTTTCTCGAGATGGCTTTCATTTTTCAAGAAAAAGGAACCATTACCAAAAAGACAGATACCAATAATTTAAGCAACTTATATTCATTATTGTTAACTTTAGATAAACATGAATCTACTAATACAGACAACTCATCGTCAACCAAATAAGTTTCATATATTAGATATATAATATTTCTCCCACTTTTAAAATAAGTCATTTTGTCTTTTCTTCTTCAAAAAGTTCAGCTTCTATCAGGTATACTATATTACCTTTACATCGTTATCATTTAAGATTTAACGTTCTGTCGTTTTAAGTTGGTAGCAAAGAATTCACAACCAATTCTTTTGTTTCTGATAAGAATATTTATAACCGAAAAAGATTATATTGTGACTACGTACATGATTTGTAATTATTTTAACATAATTTTATTTAAATGTTTATGTATATGTGCTCTTAAGTGTTTTAAATATGTATGTTAAAGCACGTTTTTTAAAATCAATTTTTCGATAGTTTTCGCCATCGTTTGTAGGGGTCAAATGAGTTGCAAATTTCATTTGATAAACATCAAGACAACTAACCGCAATTAGTGTAAGAGGCAAAGTAATTCTTACTCTGTAATTTGTACTAATTCTGTTTATTGTAGCACCCTGATGATGCAAATAAACATTTGCGAAAGCTTGGTAAACTAAAAAGAGTACTTCTTTGTCCTATCTTCCGCTGCAAATGTTTGAGTTTTGTAATCTATTTGATCAGAGTTGATTACATGATATATATCTATATATATATATATATATATATATATATATATATATATATATATATATATATATATATATATATATATGTATATATATATATATATATATATATATATATATATATATATATATATTATTTGTAGTCTCAGCAATTGTTCTGTGGGAAATAAAATTCTATTTGTTATTTCTCAATATTTTGTGACTTCTTCAGGAGAAAACTGTAAATTTATTATAATTGTTATATGTAAACAAAATTAATATTTCAATACTTACAACTTTAAGATTAAAAATTTAAATTTTCATAACATATCTACTTAAATAAATGACATCATAAATGATTTAATTTATTTGGGAGTTATGGCAACCGCAATATTTTATAGAGTGGATTCCCATTGTACAATTTTTAGCGAATAAGTTTAGTGGGACTTAATTTAAAATTAAATTAAAATAAAATTAAAAAAAAGTAAATATATATATATATATATATATATATATATATATTAATTTTATATATATATATATATATATATAATATATATATATATATATATATATATATATTATAAGGATTACTCAGACGAGTGGTGGGTTCTTATATCGGTCTCGAGGTGGAGAAATAAAAGAAAAAGTTGATAGGCTACTTTATCTATTTTGAAAGATTCTATGAATCCATTACATTATTTGTATTATAATATTTAAGCAAAAGGTAGTTCACACTAATCTAAGTATGAGAATTAGTGTACGTATATGCAATGTAAGTTGAATATGTTAAAATAAGTTAAGTAAAAATATTGAATTATTTTATTTATTTATTTCTATTTTGGTGTATTTAAATTATTTACATTACACCACATTAATAAACAAATGTGTTAAATTGTGCACCTTACATGACACTTATATAGTAAAAAGATCATAAAGCCTAATCCTGCAAAATTAACGCATGATATATTTGGCTCAAGTTACTTATGTCAGTTCTCTTATTTAGAGCATTTGGATGTTTAAGAATTGAACACATTTCAAAAAACTGTCTTTTAGCGAGATTGCGAATAGTGCCAAGAATCTTAACTTTATACACCTACTATTGCGTAGTGAGACGACCTTTTAATGATCTACCAGTCTGACCAATAGTCAGCACAAGGAATGTGATAAATCGTGTTAACTTGTTCCAAAGTGGACAAGGGTGTTTTAGTTTTTGAAAACAAATTTCAGTGCTAAAACAGTTTTAGCACTCTTGGCAGCAATTTTAACAGGTATGTTAATCTGTTTATACAGTTTAATAAGCTTCTCAGTAACTTGAGAAAAATAAGCTGAATATGAATATTGGGTGGAAGGATTCTCAAAATCAGTATTAGGCAGAACAATGCTAATAATTGAATTATTTGATATAGTTCTAAGTTGGTCACCATTGGGTATGTCATCAAACGAGGATCCATAGCTTTGTGAGTAAAGGTATTTATTTATGATAGAGAAAGGATATGAATTCTCTATTAGAATATTTCTTAATAACCTAAAGGATTTCCTTCGATTAATTGGATGTGTCAATTTATTTAATTGGCAGCTTAAAGCTTTTATGAGGTTTAATTTGTGTTTCATAAGATGACAGGAATGGTAATTAAGGAACCTATTAGAGGCCATCGGTTTTCTATACCAACTTGTGGTTAGGGTGTTATCTCCCATTCTGATAACACGCATGTCTAAAAAGGGAATACTATTGGTGACAGTGTCCTCAAGTTCAACAGTGAACTGTAAATGAGGATAAAACTCATTGAAAAAAGATACGGTATCCTGAACCTTGTCAGGTGGTAAGGCTAATAATAAATCATCCACATACATCTTAATAAAAGGAATTTAAAAATCCAAAAGACCTTAACGGTCAGAAACCAAATCATCCAATACATAATTAACTAGGATGGGAGAGATTGAGGAACCCATAGGTGTGCCAAATATTTGAAGGTAAAATTTGTCATCAAAGACCAACAAATTAGTGTCGAAAACTAGTTGCAAAAGCTTTGCAGATACATCCCAAGAAATAAGGTAGTTAGGTTTGATAGAATTCCAATGATTTTTTAAGGAGGTGATAACACTGGACAAAGGTAAGTTAGTGAAGAGAGACAGAGAGACATCGTTCTAGACTGGTTAATGCGAGGAATTGCTGTTATAATACCAATTTCTTTCATTGGTTTATCTCTTACAAGCGGGTTGTCATTTAAACTCATTTAAACGTTAAAATAGACCGCCCAATTATTTGGGGTGGTACTTCTACCCTGTTTCTGTCACTTTGTACTCTCTGTCAAATTTTTCACCTCAAGGTTGGCTGTCTTTTCACGGTTTAGTTCGGTCTGTTTCAGTTACCGCCATTTTCCCGGTGAAAGCTGTGAAGCTTTGATCGGTAACTTCATTTACACTACTTTTTAAAATAATTTTTTATTAAAATCACTTTAATAATGCTACCTTAAGTTAAAATCAAAGCTAAATAATTATCAAATAGTTGGAAGCGAATCTATGATTTTCTTGGTTCTTTTTCACTGCTTAATATAAAATAAAATATTACTTATACTTTAGACCACATGTTCTGTTGCTGTGCTAATTTTTTAATACGTTGCTAAATGTTGTTAGTTAATTAATTGTTTATACAATATTACCGTATAATGTCATGGAGATGTTAAGGTAACACTTATAACATCACCATGATTGTATGGTTCTCATATTGTACTTTTTAGATGAACTGATGATGCTTTCAGAATACGAGAGCGAAACGTCTTCAAAATAGATAAAGTAGCCTATCAACTTTGTCTTTTATTTCTCTACCTTGAGACCGATATAAGAACCCACCTATCGTCTGAGTGATCCTTATAATATATTGGATTGACGGTCGTACTCCTTTTCCGATGCTATATATATATATATATATATATATATATATATATATATATATTAAACCTAGAACTAAGATCAACACTATTAATAATATTAAACATTCCTGGTCAAACCGCATACATTGTTATTACGTCGAGCTTTCGACATCCTCTTTGATGTCTTTTTCTGTGCTTTCGAGGTCTCAGTCTCCCGAGCCCCCAGACACTACGATAAATAGTGCCCCCATAAATAGTAGCCCCCATAAATAAAATATGGCCGATATATTAAATAAGAAAAATACTATAAAATCAATCCCTGCAAGGTCTTACGCTCGCGCCTTGACTGCATACGAACAGCCTCAAACATTAATTTCATTAAAATAATGAAACGGATCAAAATTGTATAAAACGTAATTTTCTATATTTTTTTTAATGTACATTTATGTCTAATGTTATTAAAAAACGAAACAACTCAATAATTATGCTTTGTCACTATTTCCCCCGCTAACTCAAAAAATATCAACCAGACGAAAAAATTGTGCAAAAGAATTTGTAGGAAATCGCATTTGCAACAATTTCTGTCCATACCGTTTTTGTCAAAAAATTGGAAATAACGGAGATATTTAGCAAAATTGATTCTCGTTTAACTTTAAGATGGCAGATAACTCAACGATGGGATCCAATACTATTGACCTCATCCAAAGGTTAGAATAACAAAATTTGGGGTAGGTAGGACCATATAAGTTTAAGAAATAATATATAATATTTAACCATCTTGATGTTGACATTTTTAAAAAACCTGAACTTCATGTGCAGATAATTATAACCTGTCAATATATATTTAACTGTAAATACCGCTATTTACAATTTTTCTCGATGGTTCGGTAATACAATATCGTATACCTAGCTATATAATACTCTACAATGTTTTATTCTTCTGCCTCACTCTCTGTTCTAGTTATTTGCCGGTTAGAGATATGTTTAATTAAATAAACCTCTCTTGACGTTTCTGCATAATTTTGCATTTTCCATCATAACTTCGCACCAAGTTCATAACAGATTTCATTATTAAAGCGTCGCAGTTAATTACATTAATAGGTATATGAGTAAGCTTGCTGTTTTAATAAAAATGATAGAGGTTATTTTTAAAACAATTAGCTAGCTCGTAATTTCAAACTCATGTTATTTTATGCTTAGCCACAATGAAAACAAATCGAAATTATATGGATTTATTAAAAACCGAAATATAAAAATACAATTTATAGTAAATTTAGCAACTAGTGCGTAACCTGATACTTTTTTTAGGAATGAAGCAGGCAATTGAGGCAATTTCATGAGTAAAAAAGACACTTTATACTTGTATTTTATACAATATTTATTCTGCGGTTATACAAATAATCAAATGAAAATCGATATTTGGAACATTTTGATTAAAAATAATGGGAAAGAGCTAGAAGTACAGACATACAGGATCAGAAGGAGGACCACGAATATGATTGAACGACAAGTTTCTGGATGCACATTTAAAAACAGACAAAGTCATGTCTACATAAAAAGACGAAGGAGAAGAAGAACAAGAAGAAGAAAAAGACGAAGAAGAAGAAAAAAAATTAAAAATCTCTACTAAATTACGTCTGATAATAAATATATAATACTTAAGAGGAAAGTTTTACACAATATTGTATTAAAAAAATCTACAACTAGATAAGGACAATTTGTTTTATATCTCAATGTGAATATTAAAAACACAATTCTAGAAAGATGTTTAAAAATTAAGAAAGACTACGAAATACGAAACACAATAAAAATAGAAAAATTAAAATATCTGGGACACATTATTAGGGAACAACGATATGAAATGTTAAAATGATTAATACAGTGAAAGAAACAGAAGAAAGGAGTATATAATTCACATGAATGTTACGGTTGAAAAAGTTAAGGGACTGCCTTAGATGCAATTCAATATAACTCTTCAGAGAAGTAGTAGATAAAGTAAAAATATTGATGATGATATCCACCCTCCGATAGGGAGACAGCACTTAAAGAAGAATAACTGTTTGGTGTGGAAGAAATTAAAATTCATCTCTGTTTTTGTCTTAACCCTTATCCAGAAAAGGTGTGTCCGTCGGACACACTTATAGATATGTTACTGTATATTTCGAAAAGCATATTAAAAAAGCATATTTAAAAAAGTATATTATTATCTTAAAAATTATGACTTTGTCTACTTTAAAGTAAACTTATTGGAGACAACAACTCAATATTTTGAACTAATCAAAATAAACTATAAAAAATAAAATTATTTTTACTAACGTAACCGAACAGTGTGTGTCCGCCGGACACAATTTGCTCTTTCATGCGGTTACGCCACTGATCATCAATATTTATCGACTTTGGTCACATGAAGTACCAAACAAGCTCTGACTTGCCTGACTAGTCAATCAGTTGCATTTTTGCTAGCCTAGAGTGCAGTTTATTTTGTTTGTTATTTTTCATATTTTCGTAGTCCTGTAGTTTCGGGTAAGTTTTTCAATTTATTTTACTGGTGTTTATTCCTTACGTAGAAATATCTTTACGTTGTAGTTTTCACATATCTACTAAACTATATATAAAATAGTAAATATGGCCAAAAGAAAGTTAACCGTAACGGAGCTTGAAGATATAATTGAGAACTTGTCTGATTTTGATGAAGACAAACCATGTAAGAACAAGGAGCAATTGTCCTCTACATTTGGATTCACAAAAAACATTGGTATCATACGTGCCTAAGCCTAACAAAAGGGTCAGAGTGTTGTCAACAATGAATTACTCGAAAGACACTAGAGAAGAGGTGAACCATAAACCAGAGATTATTCTCTACTATAATAAAATAAAAGGTGGAGTTGACTCGCTTGACCAGATGGTGCATCAATATATGTGCAAACGTAGAACGAACCGTTGGACTTTCGCATATTTTATGAATATGTTAGATGTATGCTGTCTAGCATCTTATGTTATTTAGACCAACCTGCATCCAAAATGGAACATAAAAAGACACGAAAAAAGACGTCTATTCATAACTGAAACAGCAGAACAACTTATAAAGCCCCACATTATCCGCAGATCAAACGTAGGACTATCTAAATCAACCAGATCCCTTTTGGCGAACTTTACAGGAGAAGCAACTGCCACAAATGCTACAACTCAGTCACCACAAAAAAAGAAAATGTTACTTATGTTCATCAAAAAAATTAAAAACACAAAAACAAACGTGTAGTAGTTGCAGTTTGAACGTTTGTAACGAACACAGAAGTGTAAAACATGAGTGTAGTAGTTGCCTAATAAGTAATAAATAATTGTCATATTATATTGTAGATACTTTAGAATTGTAGATTACTTTAGATGATTATAGGTTAAGATATGCATTGTTTTTTAAATTTTTATTAAGCAAGAACTTAATAAATATTACTTTATTAGTTAAAAATAAATATTCAAAAGATTTGATACACATTTTATTAATTAAAACATGAAATGCCGTAATATTGTTACCGTATGTCCGATGGGACACACTCTGTCCTACTACGTCAGAAAAAATAAGTGTCCGGATAAGGGTTAAAGTTTGATGTTGAAGGTCATGAATTATATTCTATTTCTGTATTCAGTGAAGTGTCCACATATCATTCTGCAAGGGCAGTGGATTTTCATCCTCCTGTTGGTTTAGTTAAAACATATCTTTAACTGAATGAACTAGAAGCTACGCTGAAGTACGTCGAAATGTTTAACCTGTATCATCTTTTGGATACAATTTTCGAAAAGTATTTATGTGTTCCAGAATGTTCATAATCACTCCACCGTTGGACAGATCCGAGGCGCCAATGCAAGCGAAAATAGAAGTGGACTCTTTCAGAACATTCTAGTACAAAATATCGTATATATATATATATATATATATATATATATATATATATATATATATACATATATATATATATATATATATATATATATATATATACATATATATATATATACATATATATATATATATATATATATATATATATATATATATATATATATATATATATATATATATATATATATATATATAAGCTTCTCCGTATTAGTTAAGTTTATTTGTTAAGATATTGTCCTACGTTAAACTTATAAACAAATATGTTTACATGAATTAGAACCGCTTGTTTTCTTGGTTAAATACTACAGCTAGTGCTACGGTGTGAGATAAATTAATAATTATCATAATAAATTCAGCAGTGAGTTTTAAAAAAGTCCTTTGTACTTTTCAAATGTATTGTTCGTCGAGAACATCCTGGTAATTCGGTAATGATCTTTGTAAGAAAGAACATTTAAAAGAAGTACGTGTGTGCCTGACCAAAGATGCGGCTTGCAGATCTATCCGTAAAACAGTTATGTTAACAACTAGAAGAAAGGCATTAAGACTACAGTGAGTCCAAGAAGATCCTTTAAGCACGACTGAAGGATGTTTTAAAGAATGTAGATGATCTAGATACATTCCATATTTATCAGAAGAAGAAGCAGTTTTAACGAAGATCAAAGGAACTTCTAGAGAAAATAACGAGAAATTTAAAAATGTTTCTCTAATAAAAATTGATAAATTCACAAATTTTTCTAAAAGATTCGACGAGAAATTTGAAAATGTTTCTCAAATAATGAAAGAAACGTCTAGAAAGAACAATGGGAAATTCGAAGAAGTTTCCAAAACGTTTGATACGGTAGAACTAAAAACCAAATAGTTACGTAGCATAATAACCAAAACAAAAGTGGTACCACCAGTTAATGCAGTAGTGATGCAACGTATGATAAAAGAAGAATCACCTAGTGATGAAACGACACATTACATAAAATCAAATTGCCACCTGTAGATGGAAAGTCATCTTGGTTCATATACCTTAGTATTAATTTAAAGCTATTGCGACAGTCAATAATTGGGCAGAACTAGAAAAGTCTGTTTTCTTGACTGGAGCTTTACAAGGCGATGCTGCGTATATGCTAAAATCGATTCCTAAGAGACAAGAAAAATAATACCAGAACTTGTTAACTCGACTAGAAAAACGTTACGGAGATGACCATCTACCCATCTACAACAAATCTCCAAAGGACAACTAAAAAGTAGAATTCAACGAGCTAGTAAAAATTTGAAAAAGTTTGAAGCAGATTTGTTATTTTGGAAGAAATTGCTGTAGATATATTTGTCAATGGGTTGGAAGGCAGTGAAATATAAAAAGATTTACGAATAGCAAGACTAAAAGTTCAAGATAAAGCGCTTACTATTGCCTTGGAACATGAAACGGCTAGTCAAACTTCACGGAGCCATCGAGTAAGAACCATTAAAAAAGATTATCAACCAAACAATGAACGCCTAGAATAAATGGTACGAAAAATAGTTCATAACACGATGCCAAAGAGACGCAAGCCCAGATCTTGGAATTGCGCTAACGTAGATTACATTCGCCGTAGTTGCAAGAAACTAATACAACAGTTGGAAAACTAGAACAGCTGGACACCAGGAAGCAATTGCCGACCTCGAGAAGCAAAGCTTCCATAGTAACTGTTAACATTACGTCATGCGATAAAATTCATAGCTTGTCCATCGACAGTAACATCAATAATAAAATGTAGATCGTTTTTCGTAGATACAGGTGGAACAAGAAGTAGTACAAGGACATCTTAAATTATCGCCTGCAACAGTAAGTCTTAGGACAGCAACAGTTGCGCTAAATAATACATATGGCGAGGCTTATATGTCAGTGTTTATTGCTCAGACCACGAGAGGAAGAACGGAACTATGGGTACACATCTATCCAAAGTTGTACCATAACAACAAATAGATTGGGACCAGCATTTATTCATTTATTCCCAATGGACTACCGATCGGCCGTGAATGCAACTACAGACCAGACTCTAACGTGCCTGATGTTGGGTCGTAAAGTTGGTTTGCCCCGCGACCTAGAGTTTGACTGCAAAACTTCCTAAGAACATACCGACTGCCTAAAGTTAATAATGAACAACATTTATAAACTTGCCCAACAACGCATCCAGTTAGAAAGTGACAGAACGAAAGATCAATATGATTCTCTATGCAAGAATAAAAGCTATGAAGTAGGTGACCTTTTTCCAAGTAAAACCAAAAGTAGTTCACATAAATCGTCTTGCACCTTATGCTGGCTTAAATGAAACAGAAGAAGCACGAACTCTTTAACATGAGATCCAAGATGGCCAGCGACCAAGCTTTAATTAATTTATTTCAAATTACTCTAGAAAGATTGCTAGATACGGCGTGACCACAAAAGTTCAACCGGATCTTTTTAGTGTTCCGCATAACGTCTGTCTAGTGCACTGTGTTACTTACCTTGATATTACTAAAGGAATCTCGTCCGTATTCTATAAGAAGTTTGGTCGTTTGGACTAGTTAAAAAATCATGAGCCTAAAGTTGGAAGAGTACTGAGATTAGAAGATGGTTCTCGATCTTTGCTACCCCATGTAACGATTGTATCTCGGGTTGATGATCTGTGTTCCAGAATGGTCATTATCTATCGACCGGCGGACAGATCTGAGTCACTAATGAAAACGAAAAAATAGGTCGACTATTCCAGAATATTCTAGTACATAATAACTTATACAACTTTATATGGTCTACGACATGGCAAGAAAAAGAAGTGTATATAGACGGACTTATAAAGGTTATTCCTACAAAGCGACCGAGAAATAGAAAAGATCCTGAGAAGTCTAAAAGGACAAGCACGTTAATATATCAACTTAAGAGCAGCGAGGAAATGATTAGGGTGTGTAAGACGTTGTTTCTAAATACACTTTGCATCGGAAAAACTAGTGTTTGGTTCTGGAAAGCCAATAATCTGAACAAACCTTCGAAAACAGCACAAAGCGCCGAACAAGAAAACGTAATTTCAAAATCAAAGCCGTTCGAAAGGGACAGAAAGGAAATTAATGATTTTATCGATTTTATGCCCAAAATGGAATCACATTATTGCAGGCATAGAACCTCTAAACTATATCTGCAGACAGATATCAGGTCGAAACAGTGTAGCGTTTACGCTACTGATTAACCCCTTTAGAAATTTTTATTACCCGCCTATTATCGATTTTAAATCGACATTTCCTCACTCACGCGCTGTTATCGCTTTGAAATGAGGATCGATTTTATGCGGAAGCGGAACGATTAGTTTTGGTCAGAACTGATACGCAGACACGCCAACCGGTGAAATTTTTTCACCTTCAAAGTGACGGAATTGGAGCAATAAAATAATCTGGGACGAATAAAATAATACCTAATTTAATAATCATATCATAAAAATAATAATAAGTAAATTTTTAAAAATCAAGATTTCCTAATAAAAGAGTTCCACAGAAAAGGAAGATTTTTTTTGGCGTGTTGCAGCTCCATGTAAGTAAATCATTTCAATACGTATTATCTCTTTATCATACAATGAAATTTATCATTGTATTTAGTATTTCTTTAGAGATTTATTTTTAAGTTCCGAAATAATTTAAATATAAAATTTCCTTGATTTACTTGCAAAGAACAGAAGGTCATTTTTTTTTATATAGTCAAACTTAAATTCCGATATATTTCATATCTTATCATTAAGTTTTTTTGGTTTCCATTTTGTACGTAACTTTTTTGGTGGAATATAAAAAGGTTCGACAAATATTGGACAGCCTTCTATATTCTGCGCATGTTCATTTCATGGCGCAAGCTTGCCATGCCTACGAAAGTAACTTCATAAATTTGACATGATGTTGACTTAACCTAATACCTAATATTTTGATGTTTTGTTTTGGTGCAGTCAATCCATGCTGCTACACCTATTAAATTACATATTTATTAAATTAAATAATCATTTGAGATTCCGTCACGTGAAAATATTAATTTCACTTTACTTGAGGATATTCTCTTCAGAATATTCCCTCAAGGACTCAAGTAACTTTGAATCCTTAAATAGTTAGTAACCCGTGGATTTTGCTGTCACCCAGAGACCAGTGACTGGTTGTGGCTTTTGTGACCAGGATTCGTCTTTACAGCCATAAACTGATGTAGCCGTGCCAAGAGGAGTTTTTCCTATGGACTTATAGTGCTGTAAAGATAAGTTGTTTAACTATTTGACTTTTTGTATTACGTATTACTTTCTATTTACTGTTAACTTTTTCATATGCATATGATAAGGTGAATACCTTTTTTTGTGATAATTTAATTTTTTTGATATAATATAATTTTGATATTATTGGGAGAGGGAAAATATATTACCTGTTTTTATTGGTTTTTTAAATAGGATTTCAAGAGTACTAACCAAACTCACTTTTGTTTGATATAATATTTTTGTTAATACAATACATTTGTTATAATACATTTTGATATTGGGAAGGGAAATGAATTTCATGTGGTTTTTAAAACATTGTATAAGGAGTATTGAAGACTCACTTTTTGGATGTAATATATATTTAATATAATTGTAATAGAGATTTATCAAGTTTGATATCTTTACAATATTGTCATTAGTACCTCATTTTAGTAGAACTAATTTAAATTTAAATTACTACCTTTTTGTGTTAAGACTTAGGCTACCCTACGGACTATTCTTGTTGTATACTAATATTTCATATTTTATTTGGCCAGTGGTAGTGACTATTCATTTGTTGAGGGGCTATTAGGTCCTATTGTATCTGTACACCATCCACTACCACTGTTATTTGGCTTTGCATTATATGTAAATTGTTTATACACATATACCTATATACATTTTTTATAAATATATTTATTGTTGCTATTTTGAGTTTTATTTCAGTTCTACTAACCAGTATATAACATAGCAAAACAAGATTATTATTTAGTATTTTTGTATTTCAGAGTATTATCTCCAGATTCATTTGTTACTTCCAAAATCTCAACTATCGTTGAGTTGGCGCCCTTCTTTTCTCTTCTTATTGTTCTCTTTCTATAAATTTATTCCTAGTGACCTTCTTCAGTTGTATCACGTTTGATATTACCAGGTCTCATTTCTTTCTTGTCTCATTAGCTCATTATCTCTTGTTATTGTTGTTTATATCTTTAAAGCCACAATCCAGTGCATTGAAGCTAGCCCGAACACTCACTTGAGATTTAGTGTCTCTTTGGCCATTTAAATTTGTTCCTCTGAGCTTAGCCCTATTTTTAGTATTTTTTTTTTCATCACTTCTCTTTCAGTTCTTCTGAAATTTGGAAGTTTACACTTCCAAAAACCCAATACTCCCGGAGTATTGAGCGTTTCAATTGGCGCCCAACGTGGGGCTTCTTTTCCACTTCTGCCTTTAAAAAATATATATATATATATATATATATATATATATATATATATATATATATATATATATATATATATATATATATATAAATATCTCCTTTAATTTTTGGTTTTGATCTTGAGTTGTTGTGGTTTTCACTGGTTGTGCTTTTAGATTTTCATTTTAACGTTTAGTTTTGTTTTTCAATTTTTTTTTTTTTTGGACATTACCTTATATCTATATCTTAAATCGAGTTGTTTTTGCTATATACTGTGTAGACTGAATAAATTGCTTTGTTTTTGATTGACTAAATAACAATTTTAGATTAATAATAAATTAATTAAAAATTTAAATAACTAAAGTTAACTATTTCACATATTTTACAAGTCCAGAGTAGCCAATAAGTTGAGTCACTATCTCGAAATAACAGTTTTTTGAAATTTTAGGTTCCTTAGGGTGTTGTAGCAGTATATGTCATTGGATTTCATAACTGGACCAAAACAGTTAAACATTACTGGTATAGGTATCCCTTTAGAATATTAATTTGAGGACAGAGAGTAAGTTAAACTTTACCTACTTTTACTCATTCTCTTGTATATTTCTCAGTTGTGTAATATGTCTGCGTTCAAGGTAGAGCATCTGTTAGCTCCTGAATTAGAGTATGAGTTGAGAGTCCGTCATCCAACCAGTCCATTGTTAAAAAATGTTGTATATTGTACAGAATGTACCAGGTAAATTTCCTAATTTTAAAGTTGAACATGGTGTTTTGTATAAACATGTCTTAAGTTCCATGGATGCCCTTACTGGAATGTCGGATTGGAAGATAGTTGTTCCAACTCCTAATAGAGCAGAGGTTTTGGCCACTTTTCATGACCATCCTACTGCAGCTCATTTTGGTTTCTACAAAACTTTCCGTCGAATATCTTAACTTTATTACTGGCCGAAGATGCGTCAAACTGTACGTAGCTATATCGCTAAATGCAAAATCTGTGCTACATGCAAACCGACAAATCTTCCCCAACCAGGTTTAATGGGTAGTTATCGACGGATTGATTTTCCGTTTCAACTTATATCTTTAGATCTCATTGGTCCCTTATCACTTCAGTACCAGTTTGGTTGCTTAAGATCTGTTTATCTATTTTGTTTACCTGGCAAAAAAAAACCATAAGATGTTGTGCTATTTTATCTTCTTTTTTTTATCTTATCTTAATGTTGGTTATTATCTTGGTTTATGGACTTGTTAATTTTGTTGTTTGTTTTGCTTAAAGGTCCAACTGCATATCATAGGAGTACAGGATGGATATATGGAATTTACCCATCTTGAGTTCTGAGTTAAATAGATGTTTACAGAGATAATTAGGAAACACTTTAACATTTTCTTTTATTGATGTTTGCATAGGCTCGTACGTAGACTATGGCCCTAAAGCTTATGCATTCATATTCACTTACTGTGTCGGTGTTTTAGCGTGGGTTCAGGATTGATCACCCTGGATGTGTGCCCTCACTTGGCTCAGAAATATATCAATACATATTAGTTGTTCCTTGAGTGTCTCTTAGGTTGAAATTAGAATGTGTCATTTAGAATTGGATCGTTCTGATATTCAGCAGTATGTAAGTCTGTTTAACTTGGTTTGTTATCTCCTATGTTATTACCTTCTCAAAGTATTTGAGTTTTAACATATCTTATTGTATACTGTTTGTTTACCTGTCTCCCTACTAGTCATATGGATTGGTAGATGGGAGTTATCTTTATCTGTACCTAAAGTGAGTTTATCTTTACCTTGATGGAATGTATCTCATACCTGTAATGGAGTTTATTTCGTATCTTTACCTTAAGTTTATCTTGTACGTTGCCTGAGTTTATCTCGTACCTTTACCTTGAGCGTATGTGTATCTTTACCTTAATTGAGTTTATCTCGTACCTTTACCTGAAGTTAATTATCTTTACCTTTACCTGGATAAGTTATTTCTTATTTATATCTTATGAATATATATATCTTATCTTTATCTTGATTATAGAGTCCTAAAAATCTGTCCTTTACTGTTCTTGTCGTGAGTAAAGAATTGGAACACGTCAATAGTACAGTTTAGGTATTACAGTTAGGATCTCTTTTATCTTTCCTTCTACCAAGTGTATAGCTGGTAGAAGTGAGTTTGTGCATATCCTCTACCATGAGTAGATCTGGACGTGCAATTATCTTTTACCTTTTGTGCATATCCTTTACTATGAGTTGGGATTGCAGTTACCTTACTTACCTTTTTTTTTAGCATACCCTATACCATGAGTATAGTGGGCTTGCTAGTATCTAAGGCACTAACAACCTTTACCGATTGTGTGCTTTCCTACCGCTGCTAGAGCAAGTAGGTGTATTGTATTATCTCTTACTTTGAATTTTCAATATGTTGTTGATATCCCGAACCATATATATGTTTAGGTTTTGTAGTTTCAACTAGTTCTGAGTAATTAGGCCCTCATTGAACTCTATGGTGACGAATAGAATCTGGTCGCTCTAGTATCAACGTTGGGTAAAGTTCATAGGACTTTGTTTGAATTTCGTTGTTATGAATGGTTCTTGGAGATATTGTGTTAGGGGTTGTTAATACACACCTATAATGTAGTTTTAATGAATGGTTGTTTTTACTAATACTTGAGAATGTAGATAAGTAGTGTTAAAAGTTAACTTGATCTGTAAGGTTATAGAATTAAACTTAAAATGTATATTTTTTTTTATCTTTGGTTTATACTAAATTAACATACATTATCTCATTAAAAAAAAATGTATGACTTCGTCTCATATTCTTCGTTCCATATTTTTATTTCGTCCTTGATTTTGTTCCAATTCCTGAGCAAATGGTTGACTGGTGACGAAAATGTTCAATTTTAACGTATCAACGTTCATTGTCAGTGTTAGATCGTTCTGCCACAAAAAAAAAAGTTCCTAAAGTTCCTTTTTTTTTTTTGCTGGAGATGAGGGAGAATGTAGCGTTTACGCTACTGATTAACCCCTTTAGAAATTTTTATTACCCGCCTATTATCGATTTTAAATCGACATTTCCTCACTCACGCGCTGTTATCGCTTTGAAAGGAGGATCGATTTTATGCGGAAGCGGAACGATTAGTTTTGGTCAGAACTGATACGCAGACACGCCAACCGGTGAAATTTTTTCACCTTCAAAGTGACGGAATTGGAGCAATAAAATAATCTGGGACGAATAAAATAATACCTAATTTAATAATCATATCATAAAAATAATAATAAGTAAATTTTTAAAAATCAAGATTTCCTAATAAAAGAGTTCCACAGAAAAGGAAGATTTTTTTTGGCGTGTTGCAGCTCCATGTAAGTAAATCATTTCAATACGTATTATCTCTTTATCATACAATGAAATTTATCATTGTATTTAGTATTTCTTTAGAGATTTATTTTTGAGTTCCGAAATAATTTAAATATAAAATTTCCTTGATTTACTTGCAAAGAACAGAAGGTCATTTTTTTTTATATAGTCAAACTTAAATTCCGATATATTTCATATCTTATCATTAAGTTTTTTGGTTTCCATTTTGTATGTAACTTTTTTGGTGGAATATAAAAAGGTTCGACAAATATTGGACAGCCTTCTATATTCTGCGCATGTTCATTTCAGGGCGCAAGCTTGCCATGCCTACGAAAGTAACTTCATAAATTTGACATGATGTTGACTTAACCTAATACCTGATATTTTGATGTTTTGTTTTGGTGCAGTCAATCCATGCTGCTACACCTATTAAATTACATATTTATTAAATTAAATAATCATTTTAGATTCCGTCACATGAAAATATTAATTTCACTTTACTTGAGGATATTCTCTTCAGAATATTCCCTCAAGGACTCAAGTAACTTTGAATCCTTAAATAGTTAGTAACCCGTGGATTTTGCTGTCACCCAGAGACCAGTGACTGGTTGTGGCTTTTGTGACCAGGATTCGTCTTTACAGCCATAAACTGATGTAGCCGTGCCAAGAGGAGTTTTTCCTATGGACTTATAGTGCTGTAAAGATAAGTTGTTTAACTATTTGACTTTTTGTATTACGTATTACTTTCTATTTACTGTTAACTTTTTCATATGCATATGATAAGGTGAATACCTTTTTTTGTGATAATTTAATTTTTTTGATATAATATAATTTTGATATTATTGGGAGAGGGAAAATATATTACCTGTTTTTATTGGTTTTTTAAATAGGATTTCAAGAGTACTGACCAAACTCACTTTTGTTTGATATAATATTTTTGTTAATACAATACATTTGTTATAATACATTTTGATATTGGGAAGGGAAATGAATTTCATGTGGTTTTTAAAACATTGTATAAGGAGTATTGAAGACTCACTTTTTGGATGTAATATATATTTAATATAATTGTAATAGAGATTTATCAAGTTTGATATCTTTACAATATTGTCATTAGTACCTCATTTTAGTAGAACTAATTTAAATTTAAATTACTATCTTTTTGTGTTAAGACTTAGGCTACCCTACGGACTATTCTTGTTGTATACTAATATTTCATATTTTATTTGGCCAGTGGTAGTGACTATTCATTTGTTGAGGGGCTATTAGGTCCTATTGTATCTGTACACCATCCACTACCACTGTTATTTGGCTTTGCATTATATGTAAATTGTTTATACACATATACCTATATACATTTTTTATAAATATATTTATTGTTGCTATTTTGAGTTTTATTTCAGTTCTACTAACCAGTATATAACATAGCAAAACAAGATTATTATTTAGTATTTTTGTATTTCAGAGTATTATCTCCAGATTCATTTGTTACTTCAAAATCTCAACTATCGTTGAGTTGGCGCCCTTCTTTTCTCTTCTTATTGTTCTCTTTCTATAAATTTATTCCTAGTGACCTTCTTCAGTTGTATCACGTTTGATATTACCAGGTCTCATTTCTTTCTTGTCTCATTAGCTCATTATCTCTTGTTATTGTTGTTTATATCTTTAAAGCCACAATCCAGTGCATTGAAGCTAGCCCGAACACTCACTTGAGATTTAGTGTCTCTTTGGCCATTTAAATTTGTTCCTCTGAGCTTAGCCCTATTTTTAGTATTTTTTTTTTTCATCACTTCTCTTTCAGTTCTTCTGAAATTTGGAAGTTTACACTTCCAAAAACCCAATACTCCCGGAGTATTGAGCGTTTCAACAGGAATTCAATAATCTGTATATTCAACACTGTAAATCAAAAAATATGTCACCGTTGTCCATAGCTACATTCTCTAATGCACTTACTTTGAAAAATGTGTCCCTGTTTAAACCCAAAAAGGACATGTGTGAGACTTGTCATAGCTATAAACTAGGACATATTTCCAGAGACATATATGAGGTACACATGGCAAAAAAGAATGAAGAGCGAGCTGAAAAGGAAACTGACAAACAAAATAAAGAGTATGTCTTCACAATAGATCTTCAGGCTGTGTTATTAGCACCACGCTCCAATGTATCCAGTCACTATTATAAAACAAAGTTGTGTGTACATAACTTATGTATTTTTGATTTAAAAACTCAAAAGGGTCACTGTTTTCTATGGAACGAGTCAGAAGGAGGTTTAAACGGTGACGAATTTGCCACAATTGTATCAAGGGTAGGTTGTATCTACAAGAAAACGTAATCCCAAAAATACTATCTGCTTCAAATGAGAATCCAGAAATTATTTTATTTACAGACGGTTGCACCTATCAGAACCGAAATACTGTAATGAGCAATGCTCTACTCAATGTGGCTATGATAAATAATGTCACAATTATTCACAAATACTTGGAGGTAGGACACACGCAGATGGAAGTAGATAGTATGCATGCAATGCTCGAGAAGCAATTACAGAACCGGACAATTAACGTTCCAGCTGACTACATTGACATCTGCAGGAAAGCAAAGAAGGGACATCACTATAAAGTCAACTATCTGGATCATTCCTATTTTAAGAATTTTCAATCAGTACAGTTCTATAAAGCTATCAGACCAGGCAAAATGAAGGGGATGCAAAGGTTAGTCACTCAAATAATATGTTTTAATCAATATTTCATATTTAAAGATAAATTTCTAATGTATACAAAAAAATTAAATATGGCAATAGATATTTTACACTATAATAATGTGTCTGATCTAACTTTCTTTTAACTTGCTGAAAAAGGGTCATAAGCACACAAATGTTCTCACTTGTAATCTGTTTCTCCTGTTGACTTTATGCAATTAAGAGGAAAAGACCAAAGAAAATCAAGCACACTATAAACATTTATCTGCTTAGTAAATACTTGCTGTAATATGTAATACTTGCTAAAGTACTGCTTAGTACCTATTAAACAGTGACTTCAAATACTAAGTATAACTCTTTTTAGGTTACTGATTTGCGAGTGTTAAAATATACACCGTATGGAGAGATTTATTATAAATTACGTTTCGCAGACGATTTTAAATTACTATCCCAAAGAAAAACCAGTAATATACAACAATGCAGTGTGTTACAGTTACCAAATTTGTATACAGAGGGACGAAAAATAACGAAGAAAAAATACATGGATCTACAAGAACTAAAAAGAACTGTTCCAGTGGACTTCCACAATTTTTATTCAAGTGTACCCCATGAATAAGTAAAATTGTTTCAAAGCCTAATTATTTTTTATACCTAAGTTACAAATTAAGTATTTTTTACAGTATAGTTTTAATTTACTTTTAATGCAATAAAAGTGGTTAACTCCAAATCCGTTTTTTATTTTTACCTAGAAAAAAGGCTATCTCCAAAAATTAATGACAAAATTGTAATTTGTCTTCAGTTTTTATTAGTTTTACATTGACACTAATTTAGAATACATTATTCAAATGAAATAATGATCAAAATTCAAAAACTTATTGTGGATTAGGTCTTATTCATATTTTTCTGCTTCCTGTAAAATTCATGATATTGGCGTTAGCCTATATGCGAATTAAGGTATCGATATAATATAATTGCAAATTGGGAAATTTGCAATAAACAATTGTATGTTAAACAAGTAATTGCATTTTTTTCTTTATGCATTTTTATTGCATTCTTTATAATTTTAAAATCGATATGTTTTAAGCTCGTAAAGTTATTCAATTTGTTTATAAGCCTAAAAAATGTTTAAAACTTTAACAAAAAAATTTCTAGGTTCTCCTAGTAAACTAATTTGAATTTTATAAACAGCGTTTAAAAGTTTGAGCCTTCCTTTATATGTAAAAAAATTTGCAGTTATCTGGGGGCTTTATTTAGGGCCTACTATATATTTGAAAATTTGCGATTTTTTTTCAGTAGGCTGGATTGCAAAATTATTATGCAAAACCTATCCGACCGATCTTAACAAAATTTAGCACACGTTTTAAAAATATTAAATAGTTTTTCTAGACGGAGTATGGAGCTTTTATGTCAAGTTTAGAAAGTAGATAACATATAAACGATTAACTTAGTTTTTTTGTATTTTTCTTTCTGCAATTTTTGCTATTTTTTTGACAATAAACATTAAATTTTCAATTTCTAGCTAACGAAATATTATGTAAAATTGAATAACGAAATTTTTAACTTCCTATAATTTTTTCTCTAGGATCAATATTTTCCGAATTATAAACGAATATAGGAGCAAAAAAAAGGGGGAAATTTTCAATTGTTTTCAGATTTTGTTAAATAAAAAATTTAGCACAGGGTTTGCGACTGGCGCATATCGTGATTATCGATATTGAGCACATCCTGAAGGGATTCCAGCAAAAAATAGCTTCCTATGGAAAACGTTCAATCCGAAACAGATCCAGCCTAGACTAAATACCAACTACTTGTTTTGTACATTTTTCACTTTTATATGCTAGAAAGAAATAGTTACTGGTTGTGTTGTTCGCTCTCAGATTAGTATATTTTTAATACAAATCTATAAAAATAAAGTTTGTACTGGTTTATAAGATAACTGTAAACCGCTGACATGTATGCGTTTTTGAATTTATAATCATAGTGTGCTGAAAATGTCCCTTATCTTTGTCTTTTTTATATGTCTTTTTGTCAATATCCAGCTATTCCCAGTATAAATAAAACCTGTGAATATATAGATAAAATAAGTTTATAAAACAAACCAAATATATAAAAATTTTATTGATTGACACATTCTGTTAACATTACGATTATTTACGTATCCCTACGTTGTCAGTATCAATAATATAATATAACGTTGCATTTAACTTGAAACAGTTGGACAAAAATAAAAAGGCTTAATTTTTTAGATATTACTTATAAAAATTAATAGCAATGACTGCGTAAAGCTGAATTATTTTATGTAACAATAAAACACTGAAAACTTTGTTTTTAAACTTCCACAAAATTTATTTTAACTATTATCACTACAGCTGTTTCGGCTGATTGCCTTTCTCAAGTGATCTATTTTTGGCATGTGTTTACAATTTTTAGTATCTAATGAAATAGGTTGAGGAAGGGAGAACTGTTTGTCTCATGTTGGTCATTCAGAATTAAATCTGTGCTTTTTAATTTGTTGATTTCCATAGATTCTTACAAAGATAGCTTAAGGCCTTTATTTTGAATGTGAAGAATTTTAAATTTGTCATTAAAAAAATGATTATGATCTAGAAGTTGAAGTGCGTATGTCGATAAAGGCTATGTTAAAAGGACTTTCAATAATAGAAAAACAGAATCGACATACTCACTTCACCTTCTAGATCACAATCATTCTTTGAATGACAAATTTCAAATTCTTCACATTCAAAATAAAGGCCTTAAGCTATCTTTGTTAGAATCTATGGAAATCAACAATTTAAAAAACACAGGTATAATTCTGAATGACTAACTTAAGACAAAAAGTTTCAAGCCAATATGCGAAAGGATGGCCTATGTTAGAGTCAACAGCAAACCATTTAATATATCAGTCTTGAATTTATACGCCCCCACAGAAACAAGCAATGCAGACGAAAAAGAAATCTTTTATGATAAGGTCGAAGAGGAGATAGAAAAAATACCCAAAGAAGATGTCATATTTGTACTGGGAGACCTCAACGCCCAAATTGGAAAAGAGGACTTTTTACAGCAAATTGCAGGAAAGCATACAATACACGAAAACACGAATGACAATGGGCAAAGACTATGTAACCTAGCAACAAGAACAAATTTGTTAATAAGCTCGACAAAATTTGAACACCCTAAAATACATAAGGTAACATGGAGGTCACCGGATCAGAAAACATATAGTCAAATTGATCACATAATGATTAATAAACGAAAACAATCGTCAATAAAAGATGTAAGAACGTTCAGAGGTGCGTGAGCAGATTCAGACCACTACATGGTCACAGCCATTTTAAGACAAAAAGTTAAAATTGAAACAAAACAAAAAAACCCACATAAAAAGTGGAATGTCAATAAATTGAGTAATGAAGAAATAAGAAAAAAATATGAAGAGGCAGTAACAGTTCAAATAAAAGAGAAATATAAAGTAGAAGATATAAGCACAGAATGGGAGACGATCAAAAAATCAATAGAAGAAGGTGCAAATATGCAGATAGGTAAAAGTCAGGCTAAAACAAGAAACGAATGGTATAACCAAGAATGTAGAGAAATAACAGAAAAAAAAGTGCAAGCCAGAAATAAATGGCTAAGAACAGATAAAGAGGAAGACAGAGAAGAATATGAAAAATTAAGAAGGTATGCTAAGAAAGTGATAAGGCAAAATAAAAGAAGATGGGTAGACAAAAAAATGCAGGAAATAGAGCAGGAAAGAACAAACAGAAACACGAAAAGTTTTTACAAAAAGATTAAAGAACAAAACAAAAAATACAAGGGCAAAACAAACGGAATAAAAAATAGAGAGGGAATAGTAATAATAGAGGACCAAGAATACAAGCAAGTATGGAGAGATTACTACAGAGAGCTCTTGACGGAGGAAACAACAGAAGAAGAAATGCATGACGAGGAGGAAACAGTACACGAAGAAGAAGCAAATAAAGTAGATATCGAAATTTCAAAAGAACCAACATTAGAGGAATTGGATGAAGTAATACAGAGAAGCAAAAATGGAAAAGCCCCAGGTAAAGATGGAATTAATAAAATACGGGGGAAGGGAACTAAGAGGAAAAATACTGGCACTATTGAAAAATATATGGAAAGAAGAGAAAATGCCAGGTGACTGGGAGGTAGGACAGATCATAACAGTACATAAAAAGGGAGACCAACAAATCTGTGAAAATTATAGAGGAATAACATTACTAAATACAACATATAAAATATTGACATCAATAATAAAAAAGAGGTTATCAAAGATCACAAAGAAGACAGTAGGACAGTACCAATGTGGATTCACAGAAGGAAGATCTACAATAGATGCAATACACACAATAAAAGAAATAATGGAAAAAGCAAACGAGTATAAATTAGAATTGGAAATGTTATTTATAGACTTCAAACAGGCATTTGATTCAATTAAAAGGAACGTATTAATGACAGCACTTAAAAAATTAAAAATTCCACATAAACTCAGAAAATTAATAGAAATGACAATGAGAACTACAAAAATAAGCATAAAGACACAAAGAGGAGAGACAGAGGAATTCAGTATAAATAAAGGGATGAAACAAGGAGATGCCTTATCAACGACGCTATTTAATCTAGCATTAGAATATGTACTGCGAAATATAAATAAAGGAAATCTTAGAGCAAGAGGTGGTCAAATAATTGCATATGCAGATGATATTGCTATTACTGCAAAGAACAGAAAAATAATGAAAGAAATGCTTGAAGAAATAAGAGAGAAGGGGGAGGTTATGGGGCTAAGATTAAATCAAGAAAAGACAAAAATATTAAGATTAGGGAAAAAACCAATGAAGGAAAAAATCAAAATAGGGAGTTCCGAGTTTGAAGAAGTAGAATACTTCAAATACCTAGGAGTTACAATAAGTAAATCCGGAGAAAGGAAATCCGAAATAAAAGAAAAAATATTAGCAGCGAATAAAGCTTATTTTGCAAACAAAAGATTACTTAAAAGCAAAACACTGACTAAAAAAAGCAAGATGAGCATTTATAACACCATAATTAGACCAATATTATTATATGCAGGGGAAACAATAACGATGGTTAAAAAAGATGAAGAAGACTTAAGAATTGTAGAGAGAAAGATTATGAGAACCATACTAGGACCAATCAGAACAGAGCAAAATGAATATAGAAGCAGAACAAATGCAGAAATTAAGGAAGAACGTAAGGAAGACATTGTAACTAAAATAAAGCATTGCAGAGTTAGATGGTTAGGTCACATCTGGCGAGCAGGCGATGAGGCAGTGACATACGCAATAATAAAATGGAATCCAGGAGGAAAAAAGAGAAGGGGAAGACCGAGATCAAAGTGGCTGCAAGAAGTTGAAGAAGACCTCCAAAGGGCAGGAGTCAGTGAATGGAGAGGAAGAACTAGAGACAGGAAAAAATGGAGAGATATTGTCAAGAAGATAAGATAAACAAAAAAAAAAGACTGATCCACTTAAGAAATAGGATCTAGAAAGCATTTGCGGTTTAACCCCACGTTGGGGTGTATAGCCATTATATATATATATATATATTATATATATATATATATATATATATATATATATATATATATATATATATATCCATAATTATAATAAAATATCCTATAGATTTTTTAACAGATCTTCTATCAGGCGCGGCTCCCTGCGAATAAAGGATGCTTTCTGGGTATTCGCGCTACGAACACCCGAAGGGTAGTAGGGGTTCCTGCGGGGAATAACCAACTGACACGTGACAGTAGGTATAAAAAGCACACCCATGAGAATATATTTGAATATTTTATGTTTAGAGTTACTACCTGGGGATCGCCAGAATACGTCTCATACAATCAGCTACATAGCCCAGGGAAATAAGCATTTTTTCATGACACTCGTCCGGCCAGGCAGAAGACAGTTGTTTTGAGTAGTATGGACCTCTGTAACAAAAACCTATATGTTTCCTGCAGTCAATTTTTTGGACTTAATTAGTTATTAACAAATTAAGGTCAAAAAAACGGAAAATTTTTGCTTTTTTCGTCTATCAGCAAAATGTGAAGCAATTTAAACAAATTTTAGAAGAAAGGAAACTTATAAGTTATATAAAAACCTTCAAAATGGCGTTTTCAAAATGTTTCTATCCTTATTTCTTGCTTAGAAAGTTGCAAAATAAGTCAAAAATTTCGGTTTTTTATAAATGTTAATAACTTTTTTGAAAATAAACTTATAATATTTATATTTCATGGAAGGATGTGTCCTGTAGTGCTTAAGATAGGGTTAAAATTTCAAAGTGATCGGTGCAATAGTTTAAAAGTTATTTGATTTGTTTATCTTAAATTAACATTTTTTGCAACAATATAAGTCAGAAATTTATACAGTTTTAGAACTTGTAAGGGTTGTTTATGGTAGAAGAAGAATTGTTTTATTATTTACATTAAAAAAAAATAAGGAAATTTATTTTAAATATTGCAAAATAATTTTGCAAAAACATGTCGATTTTTTGCTTATAAACAATTAGAATAACTTTTTAACCATTGACTGTAAAAATATTATTTTTACATATTTAGAAAGCTTGAATTTTTTTACAAATTTAAATAAAAAAAAGTTTGTCCCAAAATAATTTGGTACAAAGTTAGCCTCTTTTTTTATTTAATTCATAGCACCTTTGTTTATAACATTTAAAAAATATAATTAGCGCTATTTAAAAGAATATACATTATAGTTTTAAACTACTAAATTATACATTTTTTGTCCTTTAATGAAATCCTCCACAAAGTTTCAAAATGTATGTAAAATCCGTCGGCTTTGAAACTCTCGGTAGCTGAAGGGAGGGAGAAGGCGCTGTTAACTGTATCTCTGTTCCTTTTTTATGTATTTCAACGTTTTTTTTTTTTGAACTTGTATGCACTTTTTGCGTACATTACGAATATGCATTATTTCAATAAATAAATTGTCAAATAAACCACATAATTTGTTTAAAAACAATTTTTTTAAATTTTTTTAGTAGTATTTAAGTTAAGTTTGAATGTAAAACACAAGTACTTGTCATTTGATATATTTTGGGGAATAAGCCACAATTTAAGTTTATAATAAGCTTATTTTTGACATTTCGATTTCTACTTCGGAAATCTTTCTCAGAATACGAAACATTAATAAATTAATCAAATTTTGTTTTTGGTTACTTGGTAGAAAATTTGGTTGGAAAATTTTTCTGATAACTCTTCTGGGTGATTGATTAGGGTGAGGAAGCTCAGTAGATCTGTTTTAGTAAAAATTACAAAAAAAAGTTATTAACAAAACTTGTAGACAGCTTTAAACTCAACATTTTAAAATTAGTTACAATCTTACAGGGTGTTCTATAAGATGGTGGCAGACCAAACTTATGTTTTTTAAATGAAACACAATGTATTTTATTTTATATTTAAAATCTGCTTCACTTCCACATCACAACAATGTAAAGTTTTATTATGTTATACCGGGTATTTAAAAAGTTATAACCAATATTACCTGAAAATCGTATCAAGTTTAACTCCCTGTATAATTAAAAAGGAGTATAGGTCCATTGATCTATTGCAACCATAGTTTTTTAATAATTGTTAAAAATTATAAAACATATTTGTTTTCATAATACATATTCGTTAAATCAAACACATGGTAAGTCAAAATGCAAGTACATTATTTTCTTGGTAATTTTAAATAGAACACCCTGTATTTTATATCACTATCGAAAAGTACTAATATCGTACTTTAAATTTTATAGAATACTCCCTATACATAAAGTTATTAGTTTTCTAGATATTTTATTTTTCCATCAAAGTATAAATTTTGAACATATTGTTGAAGATTGATCATTTGTATTATATGAAGATAACGTTTACCAATAATTATTGTGAGTTGACCATGATTGATTTGTCAGAAACTGACAGTTTGACATTATTGTTTATTAATTCAGTATTGGGGTACATCGTAAATTAGCAACAATTATTATTTAGCAATTCAATAATTTATTCAATTTAAATTAACAATAATGAATTTTACTACTGAGGAAATGATAGATAAATATGATCTGGATATTGGGAGAATGCAATAAAAATTCATTACTCTCAGCTAGAATTTATCATGAACGGTTTCCAGATAGGCGGCAACCTAGACAAGATACATTTGAAAAATTGAAAGATCGATTTAACCGCACTGGTTCAGTGAATTATGAAAAACATGAACGAAAAAAAAAACTAGTGTGAGGAAAACGAAATGAGTGTGTTGATGGCAGTTACAGAAAACCCACTCACAAGTATAAGGAGTATCTCCAATAAGCAAGAACTTAGTTACTACTCTGTTCAAAGATTCTATCTAAAAACAAGATGCACCCATATCATATTCAAAAGTACCAAGAATGAAATGATGATGATTTTCAGAAACGAATAGTATTTTGTGAATGGGCCTTGAAAAAAATTAATGAACATAGATTTTTTAAATCTCTGTTCATTAATAATAATAAATAAATTACAGTAATAAAATAAATTACAGTAATCCATACCAAATAGTAACACATAGTCAAACAAGATAATCTTTAAATGTGTGGGGAAGTATCGTAGGTAACCATGTAGTAAAACCATATTTGTTTAAATATAACGTAAATGGTAAGATTTATTTAGATTTTATCGTACATCAGTTACCGATATTATTAGAAGAGATTCCACAATATACGTGAACAAATGCGGTTTCTACATGAAGGTGCTTCTGCGTACCACAACGAATTAGTACGTGGTGAACTTAATAATCAGTTTGGTGAAAGATGGATCTTAAGGGGTGGCCCAAGGTCACCAGAATTCAATAAAGTGGACTCATTTTTTTGAGGTTACATTAAGAATGAAGTATATAAAATACCTTCAACAACAAGGGATATAAAAAATAGAATCCGAATTGCATTTCAAAATATTTCTTTACAAATGCTTAGTAATGTAAGTAACTTTTCAATGACCGCTTTCAAGTATGCATAGATGTTTTGGGAGGTCATTTTAAACACCTTACTTAAGTATGATTAGTTAAAATTACAGTTGTTTTTTATTTTTTTTTGTGTTGTTATTTTTTTTTATTTTCTGTCGATTATTTTTCATAAATTTTATTTGAAACAAATTGTTTTCTTTTTTGTGTCGTTATCTCGTTACTGAATTAAAAAACAATAATATCAAACGGTCAAATCAATCATGGCCAACTCCCAATAATTATTGGTAAAAGTTCAAATGTCTACCAAATTAATACTTATCTAGAAAATTAATAACTTTAGGTATAGGGAGTATTCCATAAAATGTAAAGTTCGATATTAGTACTTTTCGATAGTGACTTAAAATACAGGGTGTTCTATTTAAAATTATCAAGAAAGTAATGTACTTGCATTTTGACTTACCCTGTATTTGAATTAACGAATATTATGAAAACGAATATATTTTACCATTTTTAACAATTATTAAAAAACTATGGTTGCAATAGATCAATGGACCTATACTCCTTTTTAATTATACAAGGAGTTAAACTTGATACGATTTTCAGGTAATATTGGTTATAACTTTTTAAATATCCGGTATAACATAATAAAAATTTACATTATTGTGATGTGGAAGTGAAGCAGATTTCAAATTTAAAATAAAATACAGGGTGTTGCATTTAAAAAAACATAAGTTTGGTCTGCCACAATCTTATAGAACACCCTGTAAGATTGTAAATAATCTTAAAATGTGGAGTTTAAAGCTGTCTACAATTTTTGTCAATAATTTTTTTTGTAATTTTTACTATAACAGATCTACTGAGTTTCCTCATACTAATCAATCACCCAAAAGAGTTATCAGAAAAATTTTCTACCAAGTAACCAAAAATAAAATTTGATTAATTTATTAATGTTCTGCATTCTGAGAAAGATTTCCGAAGTAGAAATCGAAATGTCAAAAATAAACTTATTATAAACTTAAATTGTGGCTTATTCCCCAAACTATAGGAAATGACAAGTACTTCTGTTTTACATTCAAACTTAACTTAAATACTACTATAAAAACAAAAAAAAAATTGTTTTTAAACAAATTAGGTGGTTTATTTATTTATTGAAATAATGCATATTCGTAATGTACGCAAAAAGTACATACAAGTTCAAAAAGAAACGTTGAAATACATCAAAAAGGAACAGAGATAAAGTTAACAGCGCCTTCCCCCTCCCTTTAGCTCCCGAGAGTTTTAAAGCCAACGGATTTTACATACATTTTGAAGCTTTGTGGAGGATTCCATTAAAGGGCAATAATTTTAAAATTTAGGAGTTTAAAACTATGATGTATTTTCTTTCAAATAGCGATAATTAGATTTCTTAATTGTTATAAACAAAGGTGCTATGAATTAAACAAAAAAAGAGGCTAACTTTGTACCAAATTATTTTAGGACAAACTTTTTTTTATTTAAATTTGTGAAAAAATTCAAGCTTTTTAAATGTGTAAAAATAATATTTTTACAGTCAATGGTTAAAAAGTTATTCTAATTGTTTATAAGCAAAAAATCGACATGTTTTTGCAAAATTATTTTGCAATATTTAGAATTAATTTTCTTAATTTTTTTTAATGTAAATAATAAAACAAGTCTTCTTCTACCAGAAACAACCCTTACAATTTCTAAAGCTGTATAAATTTCTGACTTATATTGTTGCAAAAAATGTTAATTTGGGATAAACAAATCAAATAACTTTTAAACTATTGGACCGATCACTTTGAAATTTGAACCCAATTTTAAGCACTACAAGACACATCATTCCATGAAATATAAATATTATAAGTTTATTTTCAAAAAAGTTATTAACATTTATAAAAAAAACAAAATTTTTGACTTATTTTGCAACTTTCTAAGCAACAAATAAGGATAGAAACATTTTGAAAACGCCATTTTGAAGGTTTTTATATAACTTATAAGTTTCCTCTCTTCTAAAATTTGTTTTAAATTGCTTCACTTTTTGCTGATAGCCGAAAAAAGCAAAAAGTTTCCGTTTTTTGAACTTAATTTGTTAATAACTAATTTAGTCCAAAAAATTGACTGCAGGAAACATATAGGTTTTTATTACAGAGGTCCACACTACTCAAAACAACTGTCGGTTGCCTGGCCGGACGAGTGTCAAAAACAGGGTACTTTTTTTGCTTATTTCCCTGGCCTAACAGCCCAGCAAGAATAACGACAAGCGATCCAAAAAACAACAAGAACTTCACTCAATGAAGGTGCTATGCTGAAACATCAGTCAGTACTTACTCAGACGGGACAACCGAGGCAGCGTATGAAATGGACCGTGTGTATAAATAAAAACATTTTGCTTTTCTATTACAAGGTACTTAATAAACTTGGGTGATGAAACCATTGGCTATCGAAAAAATATGTATGCCGACTTTTTCAGGGAGAACCCAAAGATTTAAGTTTCTAAGCAGCAAGTAGCAGATCAATACCAAGTAATTATTAGAACTAAACTTATCCCAAAGACTAGACGCGATATGATCAGAAGCGAAGTCGAACGGAAGATCTTTAATCCAGAGCTCGTTAATGATTAAATTCCTAATCAGATTAGCAGATTTCTAATCCTATTATAAAAGAAAGTCAACATGAAATACGCAGCAGGACAATAACGAGCACGATAATCTGGTAAACGAGATGGCACGTGCTGTATAAGAATCTGCTAAAACAAACATATTTAGAACACCACCGCTTCCAAAAATAAACTTAATCAAAAGGTACTGACTGGCATTTACTCCATTGATAATAGGTCTTATATTATGTAACACATCTTATCGTTATCATAGAAACCCAAATTTTTTCGAATAAACTTAAAGTGATTTTGGCTCATAGTGTCATTGATTTGATGAAAAGATAATAAATTCGTACATTAGGCATAAGAACAATTATTCTTATGCCTAATGTACGGCAAGTACATGCAGATTCCAACATACTGCTTTATATCAGTAACAGACAACATGGCTGGTTTATTAGTACCTTTATGGATAGAGTGAAGATTTAACTCATCTGCACTTCTTTGGATTAAGTTGTTATCAAACATTATTGCCTTAGAATAAATAAAATTCTAAATAAACAAATAAAATGGATACTACTTACCTGTACAATGAAATAAATAAATTAAAAACAAATAGGTAAAGAAATAATAAATAAGACTTACGCACAATCAATTTAATTTAACTATCAGACGACCGGTTTCGCTTTCTACAATATGCAAAGCATCTTCAGGTCTCAATACAAAGTTAAATAAATGCTGAAACGATAAAAACCTATATTAGGGTGTTGTCTAATAAAGATAAACAAAGTAGATGTTGGAAATTACAATATTTATGCCAATATTACATGTCTGTGGTTTTATTTCAAAAAGAGTAAGTTGAATAAAAAGGTATAAAAGTTTTAAAAGTTTAAACAGACAAGGTAAAGCCCACAAATTGTTATAAAATAGTCTATTAGATTGTAATAAATTAATAAATGAGCAAATAAATAATTATTACTTACATGCCGGTACTCTATTAATTGATGGATGGTAGAACATGGTTGAAACTACTATGTATTGTTGAATGGAGAACTCAATTCTGCTATTGTAGTTGTATGACAGTAAACGGGAAGTTCTTGAGGAGATAGATTTGATCCAATCAAGCAGAGATATGTGTATGAATGTTTGTTAAATGAAAGTGATAATGAAATGAAATGAAAGTAATATACTATTGTATTATTAAAAGTTATTTATACTTATTCGAGAGATATATTTATAAAATGTGTGTTATTTATTGAGTAATTGTTTTCATAAAACCATGTATTATTATCATATTACAATTTAATAGACTATTTTATAACAATTTTGTGGGCCTTACCTTGTCTGTTTAAACTTTTAAAACTTTTATACCTTTTTATTCAACTTACTCTTTTTGAAATGAAACCACAGACATGTAATATTGGCATAATTATTGTCATTTCCAACATCTACTTTGTTTATCTTTATTAGACAACACCCTAATATAAGTTTTTATCATTTCAGCATTTATCTAACTTTGTATCGAGACCTGAAGATGCTTGCATATTGTAGAAAGCGAAACCGGTCGTCTGATAGTTAAATTAAATTGATTGTGAGTAAGTCTTATTTATTATTTCTTTACCTATTTGAAATGGACTCACACAAGCAACACATTCATGATTTAAATTAAAAACAGTTCTACGCTTGATAAACCAACAAATTTTTAATTAAAATGAGGAATAGATTTTCATCCGTCATTTACTCACGTGTAGCTGTTCACAAATAAACAAACTATCCAGTTGAAATCGCTGAATATTCAGTTTTTTTATCAGCTGGTTCAATTAGGTTGTAGCGAAAAAAATACGGCTCGCGATAAACCGAAATATAATTCATATGATGAATATTTGAGAACAAAAAATATTGTATCTAATTTGATATAACAGGCAGTGTAGGATTAAGAGTTAAACAGAAAGACGAATATTTAAAACTACAAAACTACTACGAAAAATATTAAACTATCCGTCAGCAGACGACACTGCAATAGTAGCAGTTCGTGAAATATTCCAAGAAACAGCTAGACACCTTCAAAATGCAGTGAACAAAAAAAGCACTTGTAGTAATACTCGTGGATAATACTATTAAATGTAAAAATAAAGCCTACAATCCATTTAAGACGACAAAAGGGCTTCTACAAGGCTGTGCTATGTCCTCTACTCTGTTTAAAATATTCTTGATAAAGACACTCAAACCATGGAGGAGAAAGTGCGAAGGACTGGGCATACCAGTAAGAGACGAATACCTATACACCTTAAGTTTTGCCGACGATCAAGTAGTTATCGCAAAAGATAAAGAAGAGCTCAGCTTTATGCTCAGAAAACTAGAAGATTTTTTTTGTTTTTTTTTGTTTAATAAAACTCCAACAGGAATCTTATGACTATTGCTATCTGATCATTCACTACGATCAATAAGCAAGTTAGTTCTATATATAAATATTACAAGAAACTTATCTAAGGTTATATTCAGCAATATTCCTTAGGCTCTAATACATTATAGTACTACTAGCTAACGTGTACACTTTAGCCGCACTTTACTCTGCTTTTTCACTTTCACTCACTTATAGCACTAAATCAAACGGCTTCGTTCTCTTTAGTCTTCTTATCTGGTTGGCGTTGTCTAGGAGTTTGATGGCCTCGACGTTCACGTGGTTGGAGAGCCTCTGTTCATGACTCTCGGCAAACTTACTTATTGTCTGGATAACTGTATCCATCTGGAGGTCTCGATGAAGATCACAGTTTCTAAAGTACCATGGAGCATTAACGATGTTCCTTAATACTTTATTCTGATATCGTTGTATATGTTGGATGTTGCTTTCTTTTGTACAGCCCCATAGCTGTATTCCGTATGTCCATATCTGTTTAAGGACTTGCTTATATAATAGCAATTTGTTGTAAATAGACAGAGTGGATTTTTTTCCCATCAACCAGTACATCTTTCTGAACTTAATTTCTAATTCCTTCTTTTTTTTCTTAACATGTGCTTTCCAACGTAGCTTGGAATCTAACGTCATACCCAAATATTTTGCCGTATTTGCATAGGGTATTTGGTTTCTATTTATATGTACTGGGATATGTTGTTCTCTTTTGTTAGTAAAATTGACATGAACAGATTTTGTTTCATTCAATTTGATACGCCATCGGTTGGTCCAGATGTTAATTTGTTCAACAGAGTTCTGTAACATGGTAGCTGCATCCTCGTGGTAGAAAACTAGAAGATGAATATAAAAACAACGGAATGGAAATAAACCTAGAGAAAACCGAATACCTAACAACAGAAAACAAGGATATGAGAAACCTCGAGAGAGACGAGGGAAGACAAGTAAATGGAATAGATAAATTCAAGTATTTAGGAACCATTATATTGAACCAGGGAACAACAGAAGAAGATATAAACAACAGACTAATACAAACACGAAACTTTATAAGACAACTAAATTCAGTGCTGTGGGATAAGAACATTACGATAAAGACAAAAAAGAGAATATATAATACCCTGACAAGAAGTATTCTGACACATGGGTCCGAAAACTGGACAATAAACAAGAAAAATAGATACAGAATAAGAGCAGTAGAAATGAGTTCCTGAGGAGAAGCTGTAGACTTACAAAAAGAGCCAGAATTGAAAACGCAGAGATTAAGCGGAGAATGGGAGTGCAATCGGATATAATCGACTATATAGAGGAAAAGAGACTATCCTGGTACGGCCACGTCAGAAGAGCGGACAGAGGACGCTGGATAAACCAAATCACAGAATGGAGCCCGATCGGAAGAAGAAAGAGAGGAAGACTCCGAAGGTCATTCAGACACGAAATCGACGAGGCTATGGAGACAAGAACTCTGCGATATGGAGACTGGAATGACAGGGAAAATTGGAGAAAACGGTTGAGTGAAGGAAGACAGTGAAAACTGTGGAAATCCTTAGTAGTAGTAGTAGTAATTCTCGTAAATGTTGCATAAAAATTAATAAAGGGAAATCTACCCATATCGATGTAACTTACAAAAAATAAATAAACACTCTACTGAGCACTGATAAACTAGACTACTAAGGACTATACGACGCTTCGTGGTATATTCGTAACAATGACTTAAATCGGGAACTCGGTATGGTAACAATTTAAAAAATATATAAATATTTCCAAAAGTACAAAGCACGTGGTGTTCGTGTGTATTAAGGTATAAAAAAGATTAAAACTTTATTTTAAAGAAGATCTTTTCGGAATTTAAATTATTCCATAATCAGTTTGTTCCAGTTTCATTTTTATTTTTCAAAAGTCATGGAAACTGACTCCACAACCATAGAAACAGGGGGTGTTAGAACTGCTAGATAATTAAGAGCTAGTCCGCAGACTCGATCACAAAGAACCTTTCGTAATGATAAATTTCAGTTTAAATTCAGGCAGTAAACCTAGCCAATACAGAGAAGTGTGCAATAATAGTTATTTGATTCTATGAGAAATAATTGGGAGTATTTATGCTAGCAGATTAGGGTTAATATAAAATGCTGGTTAATCATAGGATCCGGTGCATGGTTTCTTTAATAAATATTAATAATAAAAAAATAAATATAGATATTTATTTTAAAATATATTATATCAATTAATTACTATTTAACTAGGAATAAGCCACAATTAAAGATAAAAATACGTTTATTGACGTTTCAATTTCCACTTCGGAAATCGTATGAAAAATGAAAAAAAAAATGAAACGTCAATAAACGTATTTTTATCTCTAATTGTGACTTATTCCTAGTTAAATAGTAATTAATTTAAAATGCCACAAGAAAATAGCTTCAGAACAATATATTTTATCAAATCTATACTATGTTAATACACAGTAATTATTAGATTTTAGAATCTGACAGAAATTTGCCTAAAAATAACCTTTAAAACATAAATACCTTACAAATAGCTCTTAAATAACATTTTAAAACTGAAGCAAATAGTTTTCAGTGTTTTCTCTAAAATTCAATTTTTTTTATCGCAATTGTGGGGAATTTATTAAGACTAAGATGTACATTTTATATCTTTAAAAACAAGTTTTAAACCCTTTTCGTCGGTGGACATATAGAGAGATTAGCCATACATCCCCAACATCAAGAAATAAAGGCAAATTGACTGTGACACGTGTAGCACAAGAACTATATGAAAGGAAGACGAGCATATCGCTATTCGCCTCACGAAGAGCATATTTCATTTTGAATTTTATATATGGATATATGTTGAACATGCTTATTGTGATGGGACCAAAGTAGATAAAGTAATCACTGCACACGGAGGCTTTTGTACGGCGACGGTCTCTTTTAGAAATACTTTTTGGTAGAATATTGTTGAAGGGTAGGTTAACAGCTCATAAATGTTATTAGAATTTAACGTACTAGAAAACATACTAAAAAGTTACAAATACACTTTATATTAAATTTTTAATGAAAGTAGTTTTATAAAATTTTGATGACAACATTTTTAGAAAATTGTGTAGTATATAATATACAGGTATACGTGTGCATTATAAACGTATTATTTACTTATACAATTTATTAAATTCATTTGTACTTAAAAGCCACTTGGTATTGTATTATATATGAAGAAGGTTTGTTGTCCAGTAGGGTAAACTCTGCAAATACCGGTCAATGGGTAATGACAGTCATGCCGATTGTGCGAAATCTATTCAGTCTGGCAACCTCCTTTATAACTGTCAACGTATCGCTACCCTACTCTGTATTCAGATTGCCGATGAGCGTTGACTTGCTGCATACCATTATCATAGAAATATTATTAACCCGTTTTCAGTGTTTTCGATCTTATTTTTATGGTGAGTAATGTAAGTTCATTTTTAATCACTTGTAGATCTTAAAATTGGTTACAATTGATTATAATGATGTTAGCTGAGTATTCCTTTTTTAATGATTAATAATTTAATACACGTTTACGAGTTAAAAATTCTAAGAAAAAAATGTCAACAGGACTCAATGCCGGTCAGTTAACCGGTATTAGCCCCAAGCTGACTTATATTAATTTACACTTTGTACGGAGTTTTTCCTTACGGAATTTTTATATATCAGATGACAAGGAATAAAAAAAGAACGACTTGTAAAGCAAAATGGAGTCAACAGGATTTAGAAAAAGCTACTTTAGCATATGAAAATGGTGAAAAAACTATGCGAAAAGCAGCAAAAGTATATGCCATCCCTTTTTCGACATTGCAAGAAAGAATAAAAAATAAAATTCTTGAAAGTGCGTCATAAGGTAGAAAATCAGTATTTTCTGATGAACAAGAAGCTGAAATAGCTACACAAATAAATTATTTAGCTTTTTTTTTATAGCAAAACAGCAAAAGAACTGAAAAAATTAGCATTTCAGTTTGCTGAAAGAAACAGTACTAAACATAATTTTAACGTCTGCTTAACGTCTTCAACAGTATCTATACGCAAAGTAGAAGGCACGAGTCTAAACAAATTAACAGCTTTTAATAAAGAAGAAGTGGACCTGTTTTTTAAGTTATTAGAAAGTTTAATTTATTAAAATATCATTGGTCTAACACAAATATACAATGCCTATTAGACGGAAATTAGTACAGTTCAGGATGCTGGAAAAAATTTTGATACCAAAGGCCAGAAAAGGGTGGGTTGTGCAACCAGTGGAGAGAGGGGTAAAAACATCACAGTTATGTGTGCCATAATTTTCGCTGAGGGATACATTCCACCTGTTTATTTTTCCGCGAAAGCGACTGGCACCTCTTTTAGAAAAAGATGGACCTCCAGAGGCATTATATAAATATTCAAATAATTGTTTAATTGATAAAGGTTTATTTTATGGATGGTTGCAACACTTCCACAAATACTCAAAACCCAGTCAAACCTTACCAGTCCTTATAATTACAGATAACCATTCCAGCCACATATCAATAAAAGTTTATGAATATTGCAAAGCAATTAATATTCCGCCTCATTCATCTTACAAGATGCCTTTTGGATGACAATCTTTGGATATTGTTTTTTATGGTCCTTTTAAAGCCGAATTTAGACATGAATGAAATTTGTTCATGGAAACACATTTTATTCAAAATGTCACGCCCTATGATCTTGCTGGTCTGTTTAATAAAGCATATTCTACAGTAAAGACCATAAGTAAAGGAAAATTTGGCTTTAAGTGCACTGGCATTTTTCCACTCAACCCAAAAGTATTTACAGATCAAGATTTCTTAGCTGCTACAACATTACAAAACCAGTCGCTTGTTGAAATCCAAGATAACAATAAAGCCATACTAGCCGAAATTTACAATACAAACCCATCTCAAACTTTGCCACATATAAATAAAAATCAGGTTAAAATAACAGCAACTATTCCGGGACCTTTTATTAGTTTTACATCATTTAAAGAACTAACGTCTATTGCAAATTCCGGTGTAAGAAAGAGTAGAACCAGAGAAAAACAGCTTGCCAAAATCCTGACATCTTCGCCTTTTAAACACGAGTTGAAATCTCCACGAGAAATCCACGAGAAGAAAAAGAACAGAAAAATCAGGAAAAGAAAAAGAAAATTCAAGGAAAAGGAAAAACTAAATTAAATACCAAAAAATCTCAGAAAAGACAAAATACAAATAAGACTGGAAAAGAAGTACGAACTAAGAAATCTCATTACCAGAGCAACGAGTTTGATTCTAGTTCTTCGTTATCTTATATCAATATACCATGTGATGACAGTGACGATGTAGACGAAGATAGATGCCTGGTTTGCAGCCAGTTTGGCCAAAAAGCAATCAAATGTGGTTTAGATGCACCCTGGGCTCAAGATGGGCCCATTCAGAGTGCAGTGGATGGGATTCTGCAGATACCTGCAATGACTGTCAACCATTTTTACATTAAAACACATATTTTTGTTATTTTTTTTTGTTTTGTAATAAAAAATATTTTTTCACCTTTCTTACTGATTTACTGGAATTATTGTCCATTAACGCATATTCGTTTGAGAAGGGTTAATCTTCAGAGGAGACAATCCGAGTGAGACCTTTATCGCGGTAAAACAAAATATTTTTAATGAACAGTGAAGATAAGGACAAATATCGTTTTCGAATTTCGATTTCGAAAGCGACGTTACCACAACCGACGAAAACGACAAGAGAAGAAGAGGGGATCAAGAGGAAGAGTTACAACGTGCTTTCACCAAAAGTCGCAAAATAGGGAGATCTCACATCAACAAAAAGGAGAAAATGGAAGAAAATGTACAAAAAATTATGGAAATGATGACAGGAGTGAGAATAAAGATAGAAGAACAATCAAGAGAACGCAGCGAAATTCGTAGAGAACAAAAAGAATATAGAGAAGAAATAAGACAGTTAAGACAAGAAAATATAACATTAACAGAGGAAAATACAAAACTAAAAAAGGTAGTTTTTCAAATAGAAGAACGGCTTAAAAGTTTGAAAAATGGAAAAAGGCGTAAAAATATATTTATACAAGGCCTGAACGTAGATGCAAATGTCCCAGATACTCTAAAACATAAAATAAAAAAATTATGCAGGTAGAATTAGCAGTCGATGTTCCAATCGAGAAGTTTGTGAAGCTGGGAGAAAAGTCTGTCTGGTTGAGCTTGAAAAGGAAGACGACAAAAGAAAAGTCATGCGAAACAAAATTAAATTAAGAAACCAAAGAAAAAGTCTAGTTTATATCAATGATGACATGTCAAAGAAGGATAGAATTGTACAAAAATACGTCAGGCAGAAAGCGCAAAAACTAAGAAAAGAAGGGAGAAAAGTGAAAGTAGGATATAAGAAAATATATTCCGATTAGAAAATATGGCGCTGGAATGGCATTACCGAATGGGGGTAGAGACCAAAGCAAAAAACTAAGCACCAGCATGAAAAGGAAAAAAATGAAGACAAACAATGTTAACAAAATGATTACGAACTATGAAACCGAAACAAAACAAGACAGTAATACAAAGGTAAAGCCGAAGAATGACAAGATACATTTAGCTACATGGACTGTCAGAGGAACCTTTTATGAAGGTGCGCTAAAAAACTAATAAATGAGGCAAGGAAGTATAAAATCAATTTATTGGCTCTTCAAGAGACAAAACAATTAAGATCGGAAATAACTGATATAGAAGATATGGTGCCTTTCAAAAGTGGAGGTAAAGATAGAATGCTTGGAACTGGTTTTTTAGTAGCTGAACATATCAAGGACAAGGTGATAGCTTTTAATCCTAACTCTGATAGGATGTGTTCAATAGTAATTAAAAATAAGAAAAGGAATTAAAGTATAATCAATATTCATGCACTGTCAGAAGACAAGGACGACGAAATAAAAGATCTTTACTATGAGCAACTAAATGATGAATACGAGCGCCTACCTAAACGTGATGTTAAAACAATAACGGGTGATTGTAATGTTAAAGTGGGAAAAGAACCTCTGTACACTGCAGTGACTGGTAACTATAGTAAACACCAAGTAACAAACGATAATGGTCAAACACTTATTCTATTTGTCATGGAGAAAAACATGGTGGTGAAAAGCACAAAACTAAAATGAAAAGATATATACAAAGGTACGTGGGTCTCCCCAGATGGAAGGACGGTGAATCAAATAGATCAGGTTATGATCAAAAAGAAATATATGAATATCGTTCCGAAGGTAAGAAGTATGAGAGGAGCTGAAATCGACTCGGACCAGTACCTCGTTAAAGTCACATGTGAGAGAAGGCTGGAAGAAAAAGAGAAATCGAACCAATGAAAAAAACATAATGAAGAATTATTAAATGGTGAGGTGGACTACGAAGCAGTAGACAACTGGATGGTTGGAGAAGATGCAATAGTTGAAAGGCAGCCTACAGAGGAGGAGGTGGTGACAGCAATACAAGAAATGAAAAATAACAGAAGTCCTGGTAAAAATGACACATGCATAGAAATGATCAAGTTTGGTGGAGAACAACTACAAAGAAAAATATATCAGCTACTAGTGAACGTATGGGAAAAGAATATAATGTCTTTGGAGTAGTATGAGGCCCGCATGTGCCCTCTGCATAAAAAAGAAGACAAACTGAAGTGTGACAACTATAGAGGTATAGCCTTACTAGACACGGTATACAAAATCTTGGCAAGAATATTCAGAAATAAACACGGAATAAATTGCTACACGGAAAGAATCCTACATGAATATCAGGCCGGCTTTAGAAAGGACAGATCTACTTTAGATCAAATCTTCTTATTAAAGGAGATACAAACGACTTGTTAAAAAGGTAAAGTTTCCCTGCATGTTTTGTTTGTGGATTTTAGACAAGCATATGAGAGAGTCGATAGAGTCAAAATGTATCGAGCAATGGAACATTTGGATATACCAAAGAAACTAATTCGGCTGGTAAAAATGACATTAAATAACTCTAAGTGTGAAATTGCTTGGCAAAGTCACATATCAGATCAATTTACGGTTGCAAAAGCACTACATTATTCAACTTAGTGTTAGAAACTGTAATCAGAAAATGCAACATGAAGGTGGACGAAACAATCATGAAAAATGAGCACCAGTGCTTGGCATTTGCTGACGATTTAACGATCCTAGCAAAAACTGAGAAGGAATTAAGTAGAGTTTAAAGAAAATCATCGAAGAAGCACAGAAATTTAAATTGGAACTAAATGAAGACAAAACCAAATATATAATCATGGGAGGGAGAGAAGAGAAAAAGAAGACTTTGGTGTGAGGACTGTAAGTGGTAAAAGCTATAAATTTAAAAGAGTGGACAAATTTCAATACTTGGGTGTAGTCTTTGATGAAAATGGAAAAGAGAAATGGGAGCTCAAAGCCAGAATAGCAAATTGGGAATAAAAAATTAGGTAGTTTAAGAGCCCTACTAAACTCAAAATACGTTTCTAGACAGGGTAAGCTCAGAATATATAAAACAGTAATTTGGCCCACAGTAACATATGCCGGTGAGACATGGATATTAAATAAGAAGGAAGAGGATACTCTAAAAGGTGGGAAAGGAAAACATTGAGACGCATATTCGAAGGACGGAAGACAAAAGATGGTTGGGAGAGAAGAACCAACAATGAATTAATGGCTTTATACAAAAAACCTACCATTATCAAGTTCGTCAAATCACAAAGAATTAGAATGGTTTGGACATGTGAAAAGGATGGCAGCAAACCGAATGCCCAAACTGTTAATAACCAGAAAACTAATCGGCCCCAAAAGAAGAGGTAGACCCAGAACGAGGTGAATTAGTTAAGTGGAGGAAGACCTTAACCTTAAACACGTGAAGGTGAGGGACTGAAAAAGAAAAGCACAAAATAGAAGCGAATGGAGAAATACTGTACACTAGGTCCTTTAGAGTAGTTAAGAATGTGCTATATATATATATATATATATATATATATATATATATATATATATGTATATATATGTATATATATATGTATATATATATATATATATATATATATATATATATATATGTATATATATACATATATATATATATATATATATATATATATATATATATATATATATATATGTATATATATACATATATATATATATATATATATATATATATATATATATATATATATATATATATATATATATATATATATATATATATATATATATCGTCGTTAGGAATGAAATATCTCCAATGTGAAAATATCCTAATTTTACAGGAGACACAAAAAACAGTTAAATAACGCTATTTTATATTGTATTAAATTAGTAATTGATTTTTTTGGCCAAACTAAGATTGATATTGATATTAAGGTGAAATTGATTCCTTAAATCAGTACAAAACATTAAACTAATAAAAAAATATTACAAACGCGCACATTGGAGAAATTATAAATGATTGAACCGGCACATAGCAGGAATTTCAAATATTGTGTATGGCATGTCATAGTACTATACACCTTGAATTTGGTGTTATTAGGGGAAACAGAGTCATATAAACAGTAAAGTGATTTGTATTATCTTTATTTTAAATAAACAAACTTCGACATGTAGTGTCAGTGTATGATATTTTTACGAACACCACCGAAAGTATTATTTTTTGTTGATTTTAGGAAGAGTATCATAAAAGTGATGATGATCTTTTTCAATAACTGATTTGAGGTCTTGCAGATGTTTGAACTTGTCTTCTGATATTTCAGGAGGTGTCTTGAAGAGCGAGTTTTCATAAACCGACAGATCTTGGCTTTCTCTTCTGTGTGGTAGTAGCTTCCAGTTATCTGAGTAATCAGTGGTGTAGTATACCTCTCCATTGGGACTATATTTTAATTGTCTTATATCTACAACTTGCGGATCTTTGGCATTTTTTTTCCAGGTCTTATTGAACGAAAGTTACTATCAATAGCATACTTTTTAAAGAACGTAAAATCTACGTTTTTAATATTATACGGATGTTTTGGCCGAGCAAGACGCATTCTAGCAATGTAATCCATCGGTGAATTAATTGGAGTCTGAAAGTAATGTTCCAAAGTTAAATGAACTGAATCTGCTTCCATCATAATATGGCCTTTTTCAAGATATAACTGCTGTATTGTAAGGGATTTTGCTCTTGCTGAATCACTTAAAGCACAAGCCAGAGTTCTTTTTCGATTTTGGTAGTTGCATCCATCTTAGATGAATACAAGAGTTTGATAGTTAGCAGGAATATTATTTATATAATCTATAAGACAAGATGTAAATTCATTGCTACTGACTCCACCATTTGTTTCATGCCAAACGTACAACTGGACATCTTCATCATTTAGAGAATAAATGGTGAAGTTCTGTACTTGGAGTTTGAGCTTATAATACGATTGGAAAGCTAATACTTTTGGACACGTTAAGAAACTTTGAATATCAACTGTGAGAACCAATTTTTCAGAATTTGCGCTACTTTTTAATAACTCTTTTGTCTTTCTTCCTTCTTTCTGCTTTGACATGTGCTGATCACAATCTTCAGTACTTATTGTCTTCATTTTATGTGCAACACACGTATCACATTGATCTTTCCTTTGCTTATTATGTATGCCAATTTTCTCTGCTTCTAAAACAACTTTAAACAACTTAATATGAGCAACTGACTGCTTTCTATCATCGCACCATTCTTTATATAGTCTGTACATGGTATTTGTTGTTATGATACTGTTGTCAACATATATTCTGCTAGTAGATGCTCTACAATAGTGTGAAGGAACTTTAGGAATATCTTGTAACCATTCCATAACATTATTTTCTTTGCAAATTTGTCTCATTTTTCTTGGAGTAATCTTGTTGAATGTTGGAATCTTGTAGACTTTCACTAGAAATATCAATTTCATGAGTGGCTGGCTCCCTTGAGACGCATCGTTTCATTTTGTCTTCTCCTAAATTTAATGTGTTCAAAAACATAACTCTCGGCATACCTTGAGGTAACTTCCGTCTTTAGAAACAAAAAAAGTCACGAGCACTGTTCTTTTTGGACCGTTCGTCTGAATTTGAGTATCTTTTCGGCGTCTTTGCACTGCTCTTGCCCGAACAAGATTTTTAACATAAGTGCTTCTATGTTCCCACGACGTAAATGTCCAAAATTTTTTTAAAATTCGTAGTCTATCGTCCTGCGTAATTAAAGAACATCTAAATGAGTGTTCTTTTAAACATTTTGGCGTTATAATATGGTTACATCGCTCCTTAACTGACATGCCATTCCATCTGGTAATATGTTGTACATCGCCAAAACACAAATTTTGCCTTTTTCCTGTTCCAATATAGTAGCTGCAGGCAAACTGAAATAAGAAAAATAATTATTACCTACTTCATTTAAGCAATAATGAGATGAAAGATATCTAACCGTAGTAGTAAATTTGTTTACATACCTGTTGTTGGATTTTTCATTATAAATTTCATTTTCAATAGGAGCAAAAGTTTGGATAGAATTTTGCCGATCTTACTTAAGTGAATTTTGTACAACTATTTTAGTTCTTGTCTTGAAAACACTCATTTTGCACTGGTAAATAGCTTATTTGAGAAAATTTGAGGATAGGAATTTGACAGATGAAAGTATGAAATACCTCCAATGTGCAGATATTATAATAGATAATAGCTCCAATGTGTTTTTTAAGCACATTGGATTTATTTCAGTCCAACAATTAATAATATGTTACATTGGAGTAATGCATTTTTATACATTAGGGAAGTTAGGAATCGGTACGCACATTGGATATTTTTCTAGACTGTAAAACTATTCATAGCGATTCAGAATCGTTTAAAATCTGAATTACTAGAAATTTGCACATTGGAGGTATTTCATTCCTAACGACGATATATAGAAAAGAAATTTAATCTTTGCAGATAAGTTAAATAGTAAACTCTTAAATATTGGGGAAATCTGCAAAAAAACTCTAACGTGTATCAATTATTTCACCTAACGTTTTCGCCAAAGAGAATTTGGCTTCTTCAGGGCTGAAAGAGAATAAATTATAATTAGCTACCATATAAATATTATCTAATAAAAAGATTTACCTTACCGTGAAATGTTAGAAATGTCGAGTTATGATGTTAAAAAACTTTAGCTAGTAACAACATAGTGGTGTTTTTTGTTACTATGTGCAAAAAAGTTTATTTATTAACGTTGGAAATGTATGGTAGCTTTGAACTTAAAACGCAAAGGTTTACCCAAGGACAATCGAAAAACCCAATGTAACTACATTTAAAGGAAGTAATTCTTTGAATTGTCGGCAATAACTAAATTTTTAATTGTTGTAAAGTTTGAATGTGAGCTTCTGTTTTCATAGAACGCAAGCGCCGAAACAATTACAAGTAGTTCTTTTGATATCAAAGTCGTTAAGGTTCATTGGTAAAACCGATGAAGTTAGATCCCAGTCTGGGGAGATATTAGTTTAGAATTTCTAATTGAAATTCTTTTTTTTTTTTTTAATTAGTATATTGTTCATGTATTATTGTAATAATATCTTATTGAGATGTATCTAATAAAAGCAAGGGAATGTTATCTTTTTTTGTTAATGAAAATTATTATTAAAGTTGATTAGTTGTTAATAGATATATCAGTCAAGTTGGTTACCTGTGATGTTGTATTGTTCTTGGTATCTGATTTAAGTAAGAAGTGGTATATATCGCTTAGATTCGTAATGTCACTCTTAACAGTGATGGAAAAATCGTTAAGGAAAATATAAGACATTTCAATGAACTCTCTTTTAGATTTATTGCTCTCACGGTGGAGAATTGTAGTGGTCGTATAGTCCATGTGATGACCAGTGGAATGGACATGTTTGGCTAATGCACAGCGCTCAGGGTGAAGTCGAGAATCACTTTTGTGTAGTGTAATGCGTGATTTTAATAATTGAGATGTTTGGCCGATGTAGGAATTGTTGCAAGAGAAGCATGGAATGTTGTAGACAATATTACTAAGCCTATCTATGGGAGTCTTATCTTTTATCTTCGAATAAAGATTATTAATTGTTAGGGCTGATCTACAAGCCACATTAAGTTTAATGTTATTATTATTATTAGAAAAGCTATTTTCAAAACTTTTTAGAATCCTTGTTAACCCCGGAGTGATATCTCTAAAATAGGGTAATGAAAAATATTTATTGATAGGAGTATCCGAGACTGGGTTCCTACTTAAGACATCAGGATCAGCATTGTTAGTTACTTCACCTTCCATCGTGACTTAGTAGTTACATTGGGTTTTTCGATTGTCCTTGGGTGAACCTTTGCGTTTTAAGTTCAAAGCTACCATACATTTCCAACGTTAATAAATAAACTTTTTTGCACATAGTAACAAAAAACACCACTATGTTGTTACTAGCTAAAGTTTTTTAACATCATAACTCGACATTTCTAACATTTCACGGTAAGGTAAATGTTTTTTATTAGATAATATATGGTAGCTAATTATAATTTATTCTCTTTCAGCCCTGAAGAAGCCAAATTCTCTTTGGCGAAAACGTTAGGTGAAATAATTGATACACATTAGAGTTTTTTTGCAGATTTCCCCAATATTTAAGAGTTTACTATATATATATATATATATATATATATATATATATATATATATATATATTGATTTCTATTTTAATAATAACACAAACGAATTGACTGGAATTACTCACACTCATGACCGGTATTGTCCATATATTTTGACAATACCGGTCAATGATACTTTTTTATTTTTGACTTTTTAAATTGAATATGTCTTGCAATAAGTTAAAACCCCAACTGACCGGTGAACACATTAAATTTAATTCACAGACGTAATTAGGTCGAAATACGTATCAACAGAAACATAGACGCTTTGTAAGTGAAATCGAATCTTTATTATCTTTTTCATTTTAATTCACAGAGTTTTACTTTTTTCATATTAAATTTTCTTCTAAGGTGACCGCGATTTGCACACTTTACCCTAGTGATTAACAAAACAATTAGGAAAAATATAAAAGACGACAAAAGAAGAATTGGGGAAACCAAAATGAAAAAATATTGCTAAAATATGTATTGCTTAAAACGTTATCCATGTTAATTTGAAATAAATAAAATTCTTCTCTTCTTCTTCTACTTTTTGTAGATCTTTCGATCTGTTAAATTCTGAAGCTGCCTCTGGTTAATTTTTTGGGAGGTAGATTGCCAACTATCCCTCCATCTTTTAGGTGGTCTTCCGGGGGGTCTTGAACCAGGCGGATTGTTTTCTAGGGCAATTTTTGGGAGTCTATTCTCATCCATTCGTCTTACATGGTTGTACCACATCCTCTTGCGCTGTCTTCCCCATCTTACAATATCTTGAATTTTGCACTGCTCTCTAATGTTTGTATTTCTCACTCTGTCCCTTCTTGTTTTCCCCATTATTGTTCTTAGGGTTTTCATTTCGGCAACCCTTAGCATCTGTTTCGTTTTGTTGGTATCTTCGCGCACTTCTATGCCATATGTCATGATCGGTCGTATGCAAGTCTTTCTATGCAAGATTCTAATTTTACTATCTGTGCGCATATACGGATTAGACCAGACTATCTCCCGCAGACATCCTGACAGTGCAGATGCTTTGTTGATCTGACTCCTCAGGTCCTTTACTGGGTCATGGGTGCTTGATATATCTATGCCCAGATATCTGAATTGCATCACCTGTTCTATGGGGTTGTCCTCAACCACTAACTTACATCTGAGCGGATCTTTTGCTATTGTCATACATTTAGTTTTGTTGGTAGAGATGTTCATATTTAATAGTCGGCTTGTTTGAAAGAACTGAAAGAGCTGCCTTTGGAGATCATCTTCTGATTCGGCAATAATTGCTGCATCGTCTGCGTAGCACACCATACCAATTCTTTTGTTGCCCATTCTATATCCGAGATTAAGAGATGTTACTTTGTTGATAATTTTGCCCATGAGAAGATTAAACAAGAAGGGGCTTAAACTGTCGCCTTGTCTAATTCCTTCCGGTGTTGGAATATTTTCAGTGAATTCGTCTCCTGCTCTAACTTTGGTTAAATAAAATTAAAGATGAAAATTGAATTCACACACTTAACAAAAAATATTCTTTGAACCGGAACTCAAAAAATTAAGGAAAAGTACCCATATTCTTTAGCAAGATTAGAAGAAAAATTGGATATGATTATAAATATCTAATAATAAAGAATAGTAATAGTCTATAAAATATAATATAAAATATAATAAATCCGACCGAAACGAGTTATTTATTAAAATATTACAATTATATGAATATTTTAATTAAAAATTGGTGCATTTGAAATAGTTTCTGTAACATATTATAAATTCTCTATCGATTTAAACATTCTGAAAGTCTTTTTTGTGGCATGTTTAAGTTCATTACTATGTTTATTTGCGAATGAACCGCAATTGATTATGTTGGTAATTACATTTCACTTAAAAAATTTGGAGTTTTAATTTTCACTGCGAAAATCGGTCTTAAAAGATTATTGAATAATTTTGTTGAAAAACGGTGTGTATAACCGCGAAGATTGTTGACAGTGTTATCGCACGTCACTAAATTTAGATGTTAATTCACTTTTGCCCAAGGTGTTGTAGGCAACAGAAACAATTGGCTGAATGAATGTAAGGCGTAAGGATGGATGTTTTGCCCCGTGTAAAATTAAAACTCTGATTATTCTAAGTGTTCAGTATTATTAATATATGCTGTAAATTGTGTTTATATTTGTGAACAGTGTTCCTGTTTAGTAAACGTTTGTTGTACGTTGCATACACAATACATGTATGGTAGATAATTATGTATATACAGGTTTACTTATTCCGCTGTTGTTGGTATATTCTTGCTGGTCAAATTATCATATCCTGCATATTCTTTATCTTCTTTTGTGAGTAGCATATCTAAAAATGGTACTAAATTATTGTTTTTTTTTTTTTGTTTAAGAAAACAAAGATATGCAACCAAAATTTACAGAAAACCAATCCACGCCAAGAGACATCTATACTATTACTCAAATTACAACGTAAACATCAAAAAACGAATCATTAAATAATAGCGCTTAAAACACCTGTTATAATAAAATGGTCTTTAAAAAGACTAGAATAGAACTATATCTGTGTTTTTTAATTTGTTTAGTTTCCATAGATTCTAACAAAGGTAGCTTAAGGGCTTTATTTTGCATGTGAAGAATTTTAAATTCGTTATTTAAAGAATGATTATGATCTAGACGGTAAAAATACTAATTTCAGAACTGTCTTGTACAGTTTTTGATTTAAAATTTTATTTACTTTTTTTTTTGTTGTATTCATTGTTTACTGCTTTTTGCTTAATGATATTTAATTCTATCTCAAAGTTGTATTTTAACATCGGAATTTCTATTAATCTATGTAACATATTATGATAGGCTGCCAGTTTATGTTATGTGGGATGGGATGATGAATTGGGTATCGTCGTGTCAGTATGGGTAGGTTTATGATACATGGATAAGTCATGTTGATTTTTAAGTGTGATAATTTTTAAATTTAAAAAATTTATGGAATTGATTTTGTTTTGTTTCTTTTGTATAATGTAAAACTGTTTGAATATGGGATGTTTTGAAATCTTTGTCTTTAGATGATCCACAAAAATATCTGATAGCAATGGGCTTAGAGGATTTCCCATTATAAGTCCTGCACTCTTATTTGTATATATTTGACTAAAAATTTAAAGTAGTTCTAGTTTATGCACATTTCAAGAAGATGTGAAATTTTAGATGTAATAATTGGATCTGTAATATTATGGTACAAATCTAAAAGTTTTTTTCATAGAATAAAAGTTTCTGTGGGAAAAATAGTAGGAAAAAATTTTCTACGTCAAATGAAATTAATCTGTACTTGTTAGGTTATTGAAAATTACCCAAATTTTTTTTATGTTATTAACTAGTTCTATCGTAATTTTTTATGGTAAATTTAGGTGACAATATAGTGAGTTCTAAAATAATCTCTAACAGTGTTTTTTAAGTTTCTACTACGGACCTGCATAAAAAGAAACTACAGGTCTTATTGGGTGATCCGGCTTGTGCAGTTTAATAAAAGAGTATAAATTAGGAGGCCGTGGGTTCATAAAATTGAGGTATTTCTATTATGTTGGAATTATTATTGATTTTAAATTTTCTAACGTAAGGTTGAGAAGTACAGAATGTCTTCTTCCTGTTACACTTCTACCTTTATCTCGATGTTAAATATAAAATATTTTATTAAAGCCTATTAAAAATTCTAGATGCCTTAAAGTCCGTTCTTTTTTCTCGTACAGTACGAATGCGTGTTTGTAGACTGGTCGTGGACTCTGCTGAGTATTAGTATCCCTGTGTGCTACGTATTGTAGCCTAAGAGACTATGTGCCTTTTTAAGGAATGGGGTTTTGTTAGGAGGATGATATCAGTATGGTTTTTGCCGCCTTACTAGTACCAGTAGTAGGTATATGGTCATCGTCAGTTATTAACCAAGCCCGTTCCCACAGTACAAATTCCTATTTTGTAACAAACGATTCTCTTAAGATACCTTAAGATACCTTTTATTTTTCGGTGCAAACGCGTGGAGGTTACCTGTGGCTGTATTCTTACCTAGGATTAGCTATCGTTGTGCAATGAGACTGGAAATCTACAGAAAAACAATTTTTTGCTAGTTTCTAGAATAGAAAACTATAAGACAAACTACATGTCAAAAAGCATGTTTCTAAATAATGTTACGTAATTATTTAATTTAATCGAAAAAACTGTATGGATATAATATGAAGCTTATAAACAAAAAAAAAATGTTTTTATTGTTATCGTTAAGTAAACATCAACAAATTTGTGACTGTCCTTAAGTAGATTTTTATTTATTGAAAACAAAAACCCAAAGACATTATGTTTAATAAGAGGACAACGGTTAAATTTGTCATGGAATACTTATAGAAACATTTAAAAGATTTTAAAAAAACTTTTATAATGACTACTAGTAAAAGTGACTTGCATAAAAATCAAGGTGAAGTATAACTAAAATAAAGTCCGCTTATAGTTTTTGTGAAGGAGAAAACACACAGATTCACCCCTGCCAAAACCACTTTAGTCAAAACTATTCGTTGTTCACTAACAATTAACTTTATTTATACACAAAAAAATATTTTGGAAGTTTACCTGGTTTAAAAGGTTTAGTTTTTACACAATCACAGTTTTAAATAAGCACACTATACTCGAAATTTATCCTAAAAATCCATTTGTTATTCAAAATACTTAAAAATCTAAAAACGATAGAGAAAAAAGTTAAAATACAAAAAAGAGGTTTTTTACTAAAGATTTCAAAAGATTTCAATGTTTTCAATTCCATAAACTAAAAATTAAACGATCTTCAAGCCCTTTCGGCGTAGCCCTTTTTAAAACTAAGGGATTTAATATACACCACTTAGTGGAATTATTTATGTTATAAATTACCTTAATTTTCATGTAAATAACTTTTACCAGTGGCCATTTTAAAGGTTTTTATATATTTAATTTTAGTTATTAATTTAGAAGTTTTAATAAATTTTCCATGAAACACCGGTTTCCTGTTAATCAACATTATGTGTTTGGATTTTTGTATTCCATGAATAAAAGTCTACTTTTAAACAGACATAACTTGGTTAATATTTAATATGGTTAAAATTACTGTAATATTGAAGCACGCGTCACTTTGATCTATAAGCTTTATTTTATATCCAAACAGTTTTTCCGGTAAAATTAAAATTTTTAGAGTAATTCGTCAAAAACCAATTAAAAACAGTTTTTTTGCATTTCGGACGCGTAATTTGTGAAAATTCAGTCACGATTCAATAAAAAAATATTGACTTTTCGAAAAATATTTGTGTCTTATAATGCTCTACTTTAGCGAATACCATGTTTTTTAAGGTAAGTTGGTGATAACTACTCACAGAGGAAAAACGCATATGTTAAATAGGATTGATTTTAGTCTTTAAATTATTTTCTACCTATTGTTCAAATTTTAACCAAAAATCCGTTATAGCCTGAATTACACGTCAAACCAATTTTTCGACATCCTAAAATATTGATGAAATGTAACATCATCATGAAACAGTTTTTATTCAGTGTCGCGTATTCTTCTTCGAGATTTTTTTTTCCATGCGTCATAAATTCATTGTCTTTTTGCCTGGTTTGCTTTCGCTTCTTCGTCCAGACATATGGCAATTATTGCCAGTTCTTTATTTGAGAAACTTGCTATCTTTTTAACAGATTGGCCAAAGAATAATGCATTCCGGGTAGATGTGTACGAACAGACTAAACGAATAGTTCTGTGACGGAATGGTACCGGTTCGGCGCCGGAACTGTGGCGTTATGGATGCATTTGAATCGACCTTAAGAACACTTTAAGCCCTAATGCCCTAGTTTAAACAAAAGCTTGACTCAATTGAATCATTCAAGCATAACTGAATCAAGCGTGATTGATGCAAA